>CM031243.1:816087369-816265284 GCA_018340775.1 Taxus wallichiana var. yunnanensis | reverse complement strand
TTCCTAAATGAGATGACTCATGTCACAAATAATGGCTAAATCTTCTATCTAGATCATCCTCACTAGACCACCCCAAATAATTACAAATCAAATTTTAGTTGAGGAAATTTAAAAGAATAAGATTTATTTCATAGCTTAGTAATATGATACTAATTAATTAAGACAAATAGAAATAATCGGATATTCAAATATGCATAAAACTTGTGTAAACAATGTGGTTAGGGGAACCTTATCAAGACTAGATGTTTACACAATTTTTACAAAAAAATTGATCAAGATTAATAGAATAGAACAATATTTGATACATTTTAAAAGGACACAAAAATTTGAAAAATACATATAATTTTGCGAAAGAAAGAGTCAGAATTTTATTCAAATTGAAAATATAGCAATATTTATGCTTAATATAAGAGCCAAACTTAATATCAATATACATACTATATACTTGAGATAATCAAAATAACAATTTGTTAATGTGAATGAAATTTAAGATTAAACAATGATTATATGATTCAAATTTCAAGATCAACATGATATGCATTTGCATTTCTTTATCAAAGGAGTAATACAACCGATTCTACATATATGGAGTTCTCATATTTATGTAGCCCATACGTGAAAACCTTAAAACACATCAAATGTTTTATGTTTATCAGAAATTAATATACCTTTTACACTACAACAACAATTGTCTAGGAAATATTTCATAATTTTGCAATCTTTCATGTATTTCATAGGTAAACCATAAATAACCGTAAGATAAAACTTGTTGAAAATCTAGATTCCTCTTGGATTTGTCTCAAATACAATTTAGATGTCACATATTTTGAATGTAAATATGTATTGTATTTCATATTATATGACACCAAAAGCACATCACAAGTTACTAGTTTCAAGACGTCGCTACATTGATAATAGCCATATAACACAAGAATGACATATTCTAGAGTTAACTCCCATAATACATTGGCACGTTTTTAAGTCATTTATCTCACGCAAGTAACGTTTCACACTCTCCCAAAATTTGGAGGTATGCAATAAGAAATAAGTTTCAATGTATTGTTCTCACCGCAGACATATATGAGACGTCGTCAAGAATGTATCTTTTCTAGATGCATTTACTAGAATTTTATAGATATGTAATCCAACATGTTATCATTTTTCATTTTTCATGTACTTCAAACGTTATCATATACTAGGAGAATGTGTCTCTACTAGATATGTAATTAGTACTTCTCATTCGATACCAAGTTTAGTACATTGATACTTCATATTTCATGTACTTCCTTTGTGTGTTTATTTTCACTTTGTTACTTGATCAAATATATATTCATGCAGCATATATATTCCTTTGTTTCATGTATTGCTACACAAAGTATTAGTTACACAAAACTTTATTATGGTTTTCACATGCATTATGTAAACTAGATTTCACTACGTAGTTTTACACATATATCTTGCATTTATCTATTTTTTATTTATGTTCTTTTTATAAGTATCTATATTTTTCACTTCTCATGATTTCTATCATTCATATCGAATTCAAAAATGAAATAATAAGATCTGATTCTATTACAATAACAACAAAAACACAATAAATGACTACGCCATACAAATGACATCAAACTCGAAATAGAACATTCTTAAGGTCACCTCATTAACTCAACATGTGGGATATTTATAACCCCACAACCTAGCTCATGCTCCTATAATAGATGTGCAAAAATTCATAGTAATTGACCTCCCTCTCATCTACAAATAAATGTTTCATATAAAACAACTTTTATCCTAGAATATGTACAAGGATTTTCAATTATGGTTATGTTTTACCTCGTTGAACTTATGAAAAGGATGATCATCATTTTTTGAATTGGAATAATATGGACCTAGGGGTTTCCCTATATTATCATCTTCACTACTTAGTTTCAGTAAATTATCATAGCAAGTGTTAATCCCATATTCAATGCAACACATAGAGGGGTGGGAAAAATAAAAGCTTCAACTCCATGTACTTTGTATAGATGCTTCCTCCATATTCATTCATGTGGCATGCTAGGTTGAGGACTTGGACATCTTGGCTATTAGAGAATTAGGTCTACTAAAAAGGATTTCAAATGCTTCATTAGTAAATTTCTCACTTCTTAGCCACATTATGATTGAAAACATCTCATTACCCTTAATAAAATCACATTCATCTTTACTTTTAAGCACTCCATGGAATTCCATATGAAATTACTGAAATTTCCACTCTTATACCTCATTTGAATTCCAAAATTTTCTGACTTAGATGACATTGAATATGAAACAATTCCACCAAGAAGTATCCAACAAAGTGCACATAAAACCAACCATCACCTTTGATCCATCCCATTACAACAACAAATAAAAATGTCGAAATATATACAAGTTTTCTACAGCCTAAAAACATATCACCCATAAGCTATCGGGATTAGCCAACTATTGCTTCATCACCTATTAATGAATCTAACATCGAGGGTTTATTATCTATGGATTTCAAATATATTTTTCCAATAGAGGTTTCATTGTTCCAATAGCCACACATCATATGATTTTACATGCATGAATATGATTTACATTTGTTAAGGTACGACGATAACATATTTGGTAGCTATCCAATATTTCACTACATCATTCTATAACTTATGATGTACCATAAGAGCGAAGAAACATCTCTAATTTTTACAAAAACATTGGTAACATTTTACTGAGACTTAAACAACTATTATAATAGATGGGACACATTTTCTATATTTTCAATTTTATATCTTAATGATCCCATTTTAAATTTACATATTTTTATAGAATTTTTTGCATGAAAAAACGAGAACCATAATTTAATTTTGAAATTTATTTATTCATATAAAACCATTATTTTGTGGTGGTATTTTATAAAATTTCCTCAAAATATATAAAATAATATTAAGAGTGATAATATTTTAACAAGTTAGAAGAGGCAACAACTTAAAAAAGTTACGAGTATTTTAGAGTTAGAAAGAAATACTGTGTAAACAACGTCAAATTTAAATGTTGTCGTTACTATTCGCAAGATGTGACATGAAATATTCCTAGGCCCCATTCGGTTGTAGGGAAGACATGAGTATAAGAAAATTTGTATAGCATTGAGATTACAAAATTTGATGTTTTTCTATGTGAATAAAATTCAAGATTAAACAAATACTATATTATTCAAATCTCCACGAGACCAACATGATATGCATGTACTATTATATATCAATTGAGTAATAAAACTTTTCTAGATATCTTGAGTTCTCATATGTGTGTATCCCATACATGAGACAATTAAAAGGAATCAAATATTCTATGTTTATTTGCAAATCGAATACATTTTCCACTAAAATAAAAATTCACATTAATATGTCAGCATTTTTCTATCTTGCTTGCATTTCAAAGGTAAGTCAGTAACCATCAGAAGAAAAAACTTGTTTAAAATGTAGGCTCTTCTTGTATTTTTTACATATGTAATCTAGATGTCACAAATTTTGAATGTAAATATGTATTGTATTTGATAATAGAGGAAACCAAATGCACATCACAGTTACTAATTTTGAAGATAGTGTTACATCGATAATATGCATAACAAAACAATAATTACATTTTTTATCAAACTCCCAACATAGATTTTCCAATTTATAATTCAATTCTCGCACACAAGTACCATTTCAAATTCTCCCCAAATTTTGAGTTATACAATAAGAAATAAATTTAAATGTATTGTTCTCACACGTAGACATATGCGTGACCTTTTATAAGAATGTATCTTCACTTTATTTATTTAATAAATGTAATAGATATGTAATCCAACTTGTTATAGTAATCAACGCGTTGTGCTTGGTTGGGGACTTGGACATATATGTTATCGGGATAATTTGGTTTACCAAAATGGATTTTAACAACTTCATTAGTAAATCATGTATTTCTCCACGTTGCAATTCAAAAACATCTTATCGATCATACTACAAATATATCTATCTTTACTTTGAATTACTCCATGGCATTCCATATGAAATTACTCAAATTTCCACTCTTATACACCATTTGAATTCCAAAATTTTTTGACTTAGATGGCAATGAATCTAAAATAGGTCCACTAAAAAGTATCCAATTAAGTGCGCATAACACTAAGCATCACCTTTTGATCCATCCTTCTAACAAAAAATGAATAGGTTAAAATATTTACAAGTTTCATAGAACCCAAAAAATCATACTCCCACATAAGCTATTAACTCAAAAACTATTTTTTAATCTCATATCGATGAATATAACAATGAGTGTTTATTTTATATAGATTTTTCATCCTTTTTTAACATGGGTTTATTTTAATGGGAGGGAGTTTTTACATGTAGTATTATTTTTTAAATGCATGTCTTTAGTGCATGATAAGAGAGGGAATATTTATTTCTAATTTGCAACAAGGAAAGAGAATGCTACATTTGAACTACATGTCAATGCATATCTTCCCTCTCACAACATCTCGTTGAATTTTTTTATTTTACTTCACTTTTTAACCGCATCTTTGGGAGGATATTTCTCTTGACATTCATCCCCAAAAACATGCATTACGAACTCTAAATATGAATATCGAGAGCATAAATTGTGGAATAATGTCTTCTAGATCTAAGAGAGATCCATTTTATGAACTCCGGCAATAATGTGATGGAAAATTTTAAATAGAACATCGGAGGGATCATATTCTTACAACAAATCATTTAATCACTACAAATAGTTTGGGATGGCTATTATGTGCATAATGGTTGTTGAACATGGTCAAGCCATTAATGACACATTTAGTAGAGGTTGATTTTTATAACTAACAATCATACACTAATGGTGTAATGGAGATGTTGAAGGAACATGTTGAAGATGTTATACTTGAGGGATGAAAACATTGGCTGGAGGAAGAGAGTCATTGATGAAGGGGTTTGAGGGTTTATATGTACAAGAGTAGCAGAAATGTTAAAGGAACTAATACCAAGCACCTCTTTGTTACATCAAGGGACATATGAACCATATACAAATATTTGTAGTCATTTCAATGAGGAATGAGGTGCGGTTTAAAGGTTCTTGAGGTAACATACTCTATAGATATCTCAAATTTAAAAAAGGTGTGGTTGATTAATATTGTTAATGTCAATAGTTGTTATAATTCGCAATGCTAGTTATCATGGATTTGTGGGTAGTTAAAACACAATCAATTTAAGGGCAAGTCACTTGTGCATGTCTCGAGAAACTTTAGAGAGAAACATTCGTAGTGAAGTCAACATCCCATGTATTATTAAGGTAGTATTTGAATCGATAATTGTAGAACATGGCCACTAGGTGGTTTCATGGCATTTATAGACCAAGATCTTACAAAACTCTATATACCTTCCAAGGAAACAATAAATATTAGATGTAAGAATTTTCCTTGTGGATCTCGTAGTTGACACCACCTTCTTAACATTCCATATCCTTAACATTCATTAAATGTGAAGCATTTTCATGTGTATCGATATGAGGAAAGGTTTAGACAACCCTCCTCCGACTTAGATGACATATCAATCTAAAATAGGTCCACCAAGAAGTGTCCAACCAAGTGCACATAAAGACCAACCATCGCCATTTGATCCCTTCCTTCAAACAACAAATAGAGGTTGAAATATTGACAAGTTTCCAACAACCCAAAAATCATGCTCCCACATAAGCTATTGATCGCCAATCAGATTGGGTTCATCTCCTATCATCAATATAAAACTAAGCATTTATTTTATATGGATTTTTCATCTTTATTTTTAATAGCGGGTTCATTGATGTATTGGCCACACAACGACGGATTTACATACATGAATATACTTCACATTTTTTAAAGTACAATGATAACATATTTTGTTTCCATCCACATTTTCACTACTTCAATCTTAACCTTATGATGTACCTTAAGTGCCAAGAAACCAAAAAATAAAATAAAATACATGGGCAACAAATTGTCAATGGAGCTACATTTTACCTAAACAAGTATTATACTGCAAATGGTAAATTTTCTATATATTTAAATGATCGTATCTTGTCTTTAAATGGAAACATGAAGAACTTGTAAATAACGTCAAATTTTAATCTTGTTGTAACTATTCGCAAGATGTGACATAAAATTTCCACCGACATTTCAACAATCGGGGTTAGGAAGACTCGAGTGCAAGAATTGCGGGAATTTATTCCTCCCTACGAGTCACGACACGACTTAAATCACTTTACTACTTTTTTCATTGAGTAGACTCATCATAGTCAGTAGTCATATGCATCTGCGTTTGGATATTCTTCCAATGTATCGCGTGCAATCCGTGCATTTGCATTTGCATTTGCATCTCCATCCATTGCCGTTTGTTTCTCGTGCTTGGACCTTTTCCTCAATTCCTAGATGCTCCTTATTGGATTACCTGCGATTATGACAATATGGGAGATGACACCTATCAAAGTGGGAATTCTCAATAATCACTTTTGCAAAGGAAGCGTATTGATCATGGCATAATGTTTATTTAGATGATACAAAAACAAATGGTTATAATTAATATCTTGAAGAACATTCACATGGTTACTATTGAAAATTTGATGTAGTGGAAAGTTGTACAGATTACAAAATGGCTTCGGAGAATTGTTAAATCAGACAAACTTTGTTATAAAGAACGTGCGATATATATATATATATCAAAGTCTAATTTCACATTTTCTATTGATCAGGGTAAATATTTATAATTAATAATTTACAAATTAAGGAATAATAGGCATGATATTTGACCTTTGTTATTATTAACAAGAAACCAGCATTTTTATGAGCATCTACAGTAGTTGGTGCCATATTTTGATTAAAAACCTAAAACTAGATCTTAATAAATTTATCAATTATCCCTCTCACAATGAAAGTTTATGATGAGTTATCTCAACTTCAACATTGTTTAAGATGCTTTCAAATTGTCTCACTACATTGCTCATATTCTCCTACTCACTATACAAATTCCTCTATGTAATGGAATAATTTTTTTGAATTATTTTGAAATCTAAGGAAAACATTCTTTCCACTTCTCCTAACATCTACTTTTTGCCATAATATTCCACTTCTTTAATCATATTCATTCTTGGTATAACATTTACTAATTAATTATCACCAAATTATACACAATTATCCTTTCACTCAATTCAAATGTGACATACAAATGTGGATCCATGTACTATTAAAATCTAAAACATAATGTTATTAGTAAGATTAATTTAAATTTATTACTATAAATCCAATATCATTGTGGCTAAAAACTCGTATGAAGATAAAAAATTTATATCCTTCACACTAAATTGGTGTCATAGAAAAATCATGTTTTCCTACATAACGCATACAATTTATTGAGTGAATTATGTACTTCAAGTGATAGAAAATTGGAATTTTTATCAAATAAAATGTGATAAATTACTAAGAAATTCAACAAGAGAAAATTTAGAATTTAGATATTGTAATGCCCACAATTACGACGCTCAAACACCATGGTAAACCCCAGTAATTAATTAGGAAAACTTACAAAAAAATATTTTTGTTTAAAAAGGTTCTAAATATTATTTACGATCAATTAAGTTCTCGTGAATTTCTACACCTTAAAAAAATTGAATTCAAATTATTAATTAAGCTTTATTAATATATTTCCCAAAATATTTTACGATTTAAAAAAATTCCTTCCATTAAGTTTCTTTACTTTATGCCAAAATTTTCCAAGCCAATTCCATTGTTTAATCCACTTAGTTCCCTTTAAATTTAATAAAATACATTTCCTAAGCTGACCTTAACAACTTTCCTTAAAACCATAATAACCATGTCCCATTTATTTAATAAACTATACCCCTACTTTTAATTAATTAAACTCCATTTATCTCAAAGACCCATGCAGAATATGGAAATTTGTAATATATATAATATTATTATTTACCATAACTTAATTATTTAACCCATAGCTAAATATTCATTATTTATTTATTAAACCATAATAAAGGAACACAACTTGTCTAACCCACTAGTGGCCCTAGTGGTTGAATCTCCATACCTATTTATTCAAGCCCACTCTCATTAAATTCCCATCACTTAAAAGTGTAGGGTGAAATCTCAACCATTAGATTAGATCTATTAGGGCCCTTAGATCTAGGTTTGACTCAACAAAGCCTAAAAATCCTTATGGGATTATTTTATGCAATGTTTGTCTAATTCATTTTATTTCCACTTTTGCACATTTGGGAACGAAGAGGGATGGAATCCATGCAGCTTGCAGAGAGGCCATGGATGGTTTTTGCTTATTTTGGATGGATACACATCAATTGGAATGATTCTTTCTCATCCCTCTCCTAGGGTTTCCCATGCATATTATTTTGTATTTTGTTTTTTTATTTTATGGAATATTTACCCTATTGGGGATATGGGCATTATTTTCAAATTAATATATAGACCATTTTCCATTTCATATATATATTTATGCATTTGTTTTTTATTTTTGTTCTTTAGAAAAACTTATTTACTATAGACACTGAGGAAATGTTTACGAGAATATGGAAATTTGTAATATATATAATATTATTATTTACTTAAATACTTGGTTTGAAATTAAAAAACATAGCATTGGTAAGAGAGTATGGCCTTGGTTTTTATTAAGGGATGGGTTGGTGTTTCATTAAATAGAGTTTGTGTTATATAATATATGGGTGGTGGGTGATGCCCCATCCGTATTCATAGTTTTATTTGGATTAGGTTGGAGGTGCCTGGCGGCGGTCCCCACCCCACTATAGTTTTAATATATATAAAACACAATATCTACACACTAATGCGACATCCAAACCCAATTTTATACAATTTGTTTTAAAATTTTATACGTGCCAATTTGGTTTTAGTTTATAGTATTTTTTTATATTAAATGATATATATATATATATATATATATATATATGTAATATGTTAGATATATAATTTTTTTAATATATATGTCTCAAATTAATATATAGATCAATATTTATAATATAAAATAACTTGGTTAATTTATGCACTTCTATTAGTGTAAAATTATATATACTTATATGTAGATAGTTTTTTCTTTCTTTTTAAATTTCACATCATAAGTCTAGGTTGTTCTCTTGAATATAAAAAGTGTGTGTGTGTGTATAAGCTTATTTATATAACAAAATATAAGGCATATGTAGTTTATATATATTTAAGTATATTTAATTAGATGAGATAATTGAGTTATATATTTTCCATTCAACTAAATGCAAGATATGGCGAGAGCATTTTTTTCCTTACATGGATTAAAATTACTTAATTTAAACATCTTTCCTTAACATCTACTTAAAATTTGACAACCACAACTCAAATCATTTCTTTTACATATTCATTTGAAAAGAATGAGACTATAACATACTTAAATGAAACTTCTTGTTACTTCTTAAATCAAGTTTGAAAACAATACTAAAAGGGAAATCACATACATTATTCATACTAGAAAACTATTTTTTTTAAAAATGAATACATAATACAAATTTTGAGTTAAAATATAAAATTGAAATGAACATTTCCATTTCAATACAATTCCAAAGTTGTTTCTTTCAACAATACAAGATTTGATAAATAAATACTTACAAGGACTCTCTCTGCTTTAAAATACAAGATTTAAAAGCCTTTCACCCTAAGTGGAAACAACATGGCCAACTCTATAAAAATAGGATTCTTCCATTAGGCTCAAATACAAAAGTTTTCTTTTCAATATCATCCTCCAAGCTTCAACTTTGCACTCTTTTATCTCTTCAATTTCGAATCACAATATAAGGAATGGGAGGTAGGTGATGCTCTCTGACCAAACTTTATTCCAATAAAAAGGATAATCCATCCTTATTATTGGCCCCCGAGCCCCAAACATAGAACTATAGGGAATGTTTGAAACTTTTACAACTTCAAAATTATAATGGCTTCCTACAATAACACAAACATGCATCTTTTCAATGCTCATGCAATATATTTAACAATCAATCAATCTTTCAAGCAAGTTTAACAATGGTTAATTTTGCATTATTTTCCAAAACAGGCACATAGAAAGATTCACATTTTCCTCACCATAAAAAGTCTTAATAGTAATCCAAAAGGAGACAAGAATATGGAGTCTTCTCCTTATGCCTCCCATGTGGGAAGAGGTTCCACCCAATACCTCCAAAGTGAACTATCAAAATCATAGACAAAACCTTATTACTTCCTATTCAAATGCAAGTAAAATATAGAAACCTTTTTCCTCTACATAGGTGGAGCACCTCTTCCACACTCCCTCCAAATTCTTCTCGCTAACTCCTTTTTCGTCCACAAAATAACTCCATTTCCTTATCCTACACCACTCTTAAGGGAAATCTACCCGCCTCGAACATAATACATTCACAACGCACAAAACATACACTCAAATAATCACATATTTCTCAATCAAAACATATACAATAATAAATCAAAGGGGTAAGACCTACATTTCCATTGCAAGTTTCTAATCTTCACACCACAAGCTTTAATCCTAGAAAAATCCCCCAAAATAAACTACCCAAAAGTTCCAAGCAAGAACTAAAGTAAAAATTAAAAAGCATGCAAAGAGTACGAATGAGAAAAAGTAACCCCAAATACTCCAGATTAACATCAATAAATAAAAAAATGAGGTGAGGATGATAGGGTGGATCCATGTAGTATGAAACTTCATCTTTCCTCAATTCCAACTCAACTAGTCAAAACACAAACACCAATGCTAATAAATGAACAAGTAAGGCTATGACATGCATAAGTATACACTCCAATATGCACTCCATACTTCCAACAACATATTAAATGAGTTAAGTTGAAAAAGTGACTTTATTTACTCATTTTAACCCAGCATATGCACTATGAAGGATAAAATAAACTCCAAACTTGATAAGCATGGTTGGTGGGTGAGTTCGAGAGGCAAGGGACAAGGTTAACTTGTCCCACAAATCTAAAAAAGTGGCAAATAAGTCAAACTTAGAGATAGGGGAAAGGAGGAAGAGTACACACTTCAAAAACGAAGTATTAAATGCAATTAAATCTACTCATTATAACGAAAATATTAACTACCATCTACTATATTAAATGACCACTTTGTCACATCTTCATTTTGGTTTACTAATTAAGTTAAATTAACTAATTAAAAACATATCAAAAAGTACTAATAAATTTAATAGATTTTACAAATAATGAGATACATGCACCAAAAAATAAATACCCATAATGAAAATAGGGAAACATCACAACCCATTTCCACACGCATGAGGTTACCCCCATGGGAAACCTCCTAACCAACCATAACAATTAAACAACACACACATATAACACAAGTTGTCAAATTGGCCTTATTGCAAACACCCAACATTCTTCTAGGGTTAGTCCCATAGCCCCTTCTAGTGTATAGCGATATCATTTTCCTGAAATTAAAAACAAAAATACCTCTTTCGCATCAAGGCCACATCAATAACATTAAGAGATAACACATAAATATCAATCAATAATCATCATCAAAATAAAGTAATTTTATCAATTGTCTACAGTTTCAAATAATTTTATTCTACCTTTACTAACATCAATGAGATCACAAGACTAGTCTAAACATCCTAACATAGGAAATGTGTCACAAATATAATGTGTTATTATAAAACCGTAACAATGAAAATCAATATGTATAACATTGTTTATAGGTGTCACTAGTATATAATTATTAAAAATATGAATCACAACATATTGATAATCCAAATGTATATATAGGCTATCACCTAGTAATAAAAATATACTAATCATAATGTCAATGTCTCTAATCAACTGTACTAAAATTCTTAGTGGATAATTGTTGAAGAGGAGTAGGAATTACATCCCCCTCCTTGGACTTTAATTCCTATTGGATGTCATGGAAAGAGGTCAAGAAATAAGGAATGTAAAATTTCATAATAACCTCTACAGGGTTAACCAAGTTACACCATAAAACACTTAAACAATAAAATGTCGATGGGATCCCAATGAATGAAACGTAAGGTCAAAGAAGGATATCAAGAAAATTATTGTACACAAGGTGTCCATGTAGCCACGTAGGGATAACACATGGTAAAAAAAAGAAGCATAATACTTCCACTTAGGTTGAATTTATACTACAAAGTTTGTTATTTTATACAATATTAGCAACTACCAATCATGACGATCAATTTTACACGAAAACCACAACTTTTGAAGAACCAACAAATTCAGGGCCACAAAAATGAGACTTACTCAAGGAAAACACCTATATTCAACAAATTGTTTACAAGAACTCAATAAAATTTGCATGGTAACTCTAAGAATACTCTTTTCCACAAGTTTTACATAACTTGAATTTATACCCCGATATCATAACACACAACCGCTAATCCTAATTTAGAAACCCAATCAATTAGATAACACTTTTATTTTTGTGATAGATACTATTTGTTCATACTATCATATTGACGCAAGAGATACCATTCACTCTATATAACAAAAATATCATAATTTTAAGCCCACCATAGCTCAAAATAATCTAAAAACAAACACATCTTAATATTGTAACACATAGGAACACTCAAGCGAGCTAGGAGAAAATAAGCAACAAGTGGGGTCCAACTAACAATTTATGAGAGCATTACATCAAACATTCTTGTTGAAACTTATGAAAACATCTTGCACCATACCCTTCCCTAAGGACAATGGGAACAAAATCATGGTTCCACAAAAGGAAAGAGGATTCCAAAATTTATTCATATCCTTAACATATGTTGCCTAAGATTATTAATAAGCCTAGGTCATTAATGACCTATTCCAACACAAGAAGGGTGCCTCCCTAAACTAAAGACATAGACTCACTCCTAATGACCACAATTCATATACCTATTTAGCTAAGATGAAAATAAAGTATGATGGCCTCAAAGGCTTCATCAAGGAGGATTACACACATTTATGTTTTCAATAGAGAAAACATGGCTATAACACATCACTATCAATATGATACTCCATTATCTAGGGTAGAAGAACATATTAGAAAGTTCTATTAGTCATTACCTAAGACAAAGATAGATGTAGGATCTATTGAAAATTTTACACTTGTGCAAAATGGGAAACTCAAAACTTTGTTTAGGAGGGAAGACATTGATGAAATAGACATAACTAGGGGGATGCATTACAATTTTATTGTGTTTTTCAAATCAGCAAAGAATAAATTAACTACATGTAATCTATAGCTACGTGTGTTGTTATAAAATGTAACATCTCCCATAGAATGTCATTCCATGTTCATCTTCGTAAGGAAACAAAAATCCCTCAAGGAATAATGCATTACCTTGATGAAGGAGGGAATCACAACTTAGGTTAAATGTTAGATTCATGAACAACAAATAGAGTCATGCAATTTACATGAAAGTGAGTTAATTATTAAGTTACGGTGTACATCGAAACTCATTACTTCTACATGTTTAAATACATTTAATTATGTTATTGAGTTATTTATTTCATTATAAAATCAATATCCATCTTAAAAAATGAATGTAGAAAGAAGTATACAACTTAGTTACAAAAATTAATGTTATTTATTCATGAAGAAATTCAATGTTTCCCACACAAGCCGTGGGATGTAACTGATAACTACTGAAGAAATAATTACATGTGCATGAAGTGAAAAGTAAAAGAGTATAGAAGAAACCCATCATTGCCTTGACTTGTCTTATAACGTTCTTGTCTCAAGTGCTAGTTCCATCTTTCTTCCATTTTCTAAAAGCTACTAGTATACAGAAAAAATGAAAGAAAAATGACATCAATATTGAGCTCAGGGTTTGATATGTACTCATGTATTGTCCAAATACATGCAAATGGATTTATAAATATAAGAAGCATAAGGTACATCAAAGACATATACAAAATTGATAAAGCAATATTCTACAAAGAATACATTCAATTCCCATAATCATTTCGTAAAAGAAAGAGAAGAGAAAACTATGGAACATAAGAGAGGCCAAAAGGCCTATTTATTTTCTAACTATTTTTATTAAGTGTGCAGTACATGTAGGAGATGAAGAAATCAAAATATTTTGCATAAATTATTATCAGTACTAACAATGAAATCATTCAAGATTCTAATTTCTCAAGCATAGAAGTACAAAGCTCACAAAGCACTTATGGCTTAAGGAATCAAAACGGTACAAGTTTGTGAGATGATCTAGGAAAAAGGAAACTTCAAGTAGAAAATGTATAGAAAGAAGGCATTGAACACCGAATCAAAAGTAAGGAAGAAAATTAAAAGTAATAGTTCTAGATTTTGAAACAAAGTCTTCATCGAGCACAAAATATAAACAATAAGATTCTTCCAGCTTTATTTAAAAACATCTCCAAGAACCCATAAAAAGGATATTTACAAGAAATACCACAAAATATTCAAATGAAGAAAAATAATAAATTTAAGAGAACAATGAGTAAGTTGTAGTAAAGATTAAAAAATTCATGATCTAATTTTTTTACTAATAGGTAAAGGTTTCTTTCAACACTTAAAATTTTTCAAATCCACAAGATAATAATTTATTCATGTCCTTTACAGTGATCATTCCAGAAAGTACAAGTATTCATATTTTCCACTCAAATAAGAATGGAGGTACAAAGTTCAAAGAAGAGGTTCTTTGTTGCATAACATGGTAAAATCACAAAGTACGGATTATAAGTTTAAAATGGTACATGAATGATCTAGATGCCATAGTTATCAAAAGAAACATATTTAATAGGGTGACATTTTTAGCTTAAAATACAAATCTAAATAATGAAAGTGCAGACTCAAATACAAGTTCATACCAAGACATAAAAGTGAAAGCACATTTTTAAACTTTTCTAACTCAAAGTACTTATCGTGTTTATTCATGAGACACATTTTTCAAAGACATCAAATGAGATCAAGCTCGAGATAAAGTCCATAATATGGCGAGAATGAAACATAATCATAATTAATGGAGAAACTTATAAGTATGAATACAAGAGAAGAAATTTAAGTCTCGGATGCACACTTTTGCAAATTAGTAAAGAGAAATCAAATGATATAGCAGTGCTATAGTACCAATGGGGTGAAATTATGACATGCAAGATAGAGTGAACCTTCAATATGAACCATTAGCGTATCTATCAAAGGACAACATGATACAACTTTCAAAAATACATTGTAGAATCCAAAAAGAGGAAAAATATTTTCTTTTATCATGAGTCCCGAACACAATTAAAAAGTATTATTATAACTTTAAAAGGAAAATACAATGACTATTTCAGACAAAACACATGATAAAGGTATGGTTCGTAAAGTCATGATCATCATTATTCAAGGAAACATTTCCAGCTTTTCAAACTTAGTACTCATCAAAACAATTTAGCAGAGAGTTACAGATGGATAATATGAGATAAAATCTTAGAAAAGTACAAACTCATTGAAATATCTAGTTTCACAGCACGAGGGAAAAATAGACCACAAGGCCTATTCAAGTGACTAGAGCAGAAGTAAATAAACCAAGAAGTGCATCCATTTACAAGGATGTAAGTGTCCAACAAGGTGATTTACGATGCATTTTAAAGAAATCATTTAATAGAAGTAAAGACTTCATACTTCTATCGAAGGAGGTAGATCTTCAAGAATATAAAGGTACCCTAATAAGGAAAGATAGTGCATCTATTTCAAGAATTCAGCAACAAGAAAAACTAAAGTCACCAATAGTTGAGAAAATGATTAAATATTTTAGCACAAGTACATAATAAAGGATAAATTCAAATACGATGATGAATTCCAAACAAAACTATACTATTGATAAAATATAATCATTTAAAAGTATAATGCTTACTTCAAAGTATCATAAGCCAAAAGAATTCAAATCAGATTGAGGTTCATTATAGTCACCCAAGAAATTATATTCAAGGATAAAAGCAAGAAAAAAATTGTTCCCTACGCTTTGATGTAAGTACAACTCTTCATCAAGTATTGATATGCTTAGTATACGTATGAATTCTCAAGACAAACAAAAGTATGCAAATCTAAGGTTGTGCAAATATATGAAAATAAAAATACATAACCACAAATAGAAGCTATATTCATACCAGTTTTTTTGTGAAAAATTCCATTAATGGGTATCAACAGCTTGAAGTAAAACCAATTTTGCTATCATTTTGGAACAAAATCATAGTATAGTGCCAAGAAGACACAAAACATAGAATTCACAATCAAATCGAAGAAAAGGAATAGAATACTAAAAATTTAGAGAGACACAAGGAAATTTCATCTACATCGATATAATGCAAAACCAAATGCAGCCAAACCTATGAAACCCTTGAGTACAGAGAGGAAAACAAAACCCAGCAGAATAGCTCACAGCATCAAGCTCGACACATATACAAGCACGATGGCCAATGTAATATATTCAAACACGTAAAATACAAAAAGAAACAAATCTCGAATATAAAAACATTAAATATAAAAAAGCTAAAATTACCAGAGAATGTTGACCATGAAGAAATTTCGCATGGAGCTAAGAAAAAGAGCAAAATGTTTAGAGAATGACGCTATTTCGAGGTCAAAAATTGACTATATGTTTACCTTTTGGAAGCGTATTGGCCTTTAAAGATTAAAAAAAAGCTCAATATTCCTTCCAAATGGTGTTCATCTCAAAGAAAATGAGCTCTATAAATCTACAGAACTTTGTAGATGCTTGAGAATCAAAAATCATGAGTCCATAAAGCTTCAAATGCAGAACCTCAAACTACTTTCAAATCTCACCTCAAAGGAGAGAAATAAGAAAATCATGCTCGTAACCTCCTCGAACCATAAAAATACAGCTTAAGAAGAGAGCTTGAAGCTATCAAAATAATGCCCTTAAAATTTTTAGATCTCGAACTAGAGTGATAGTGATAAAACATGTAACTTTTCGTAGGTCCAAATAGCTTCCGTGTGCTCAACAATCACCGCGAATAAAGTTTTTTTGAGGTCTTCACCGTAAAATGAAAATACAAATGAATAGAATGATCATGGTCGATCTTTATTTACCGATAGAACTAAAAAAATTAAAACTTAACTTAACCTAAGTTAATGGTTCAACAATCAAGATCACTAAACCAAGCCAACTACCAAGTGATTGATCGATGACTCGGATCGAAGATGGCGTAAGATCGACGATACAAAACCGTTGTCAAATCCTACATAAAATTACATTTATTATCATTAGAAAATCAACGATCTAAAATTGAATGTACAATATCAACGGCTCAAGGATCACCGACCATCTTAATTATAGAGCTAGAACCCTAACTAAGGGTACAAAAGGATCTACAAGTGTAAATAAAACATAACGAGACCGATGGTCCTCATCAAAAGAAGGTAACAAAACAACAGTAAACCCTAACTAGGATTAAAGTCTAAGCCACTTAAAAAGCATATGAAGGGTCATGCAATCATGAAGAGGGGGCCACCATATGATTCCAATAATCATTTTCATTGACCTATTAATTGTCCAAACCATGTGCTAAACAAATCAAAAGCTAACAAAACTTTTACATGTAATGATTAATCAAAGGGGTGCAATAAAATGTGTGCCAAGGATAAAGATTAAAACAACTGTATGTGCCATTTATTTATTCAAAGCTGAAAACTATAGTATATACAAATGTTTAAAGAAAGGTGGCCGAGTGTTATATGCACTAATGACCATCAAAATTTAAGTTACCTTTTTATGTAATGCAAGGGGTCTAATCAAAAGAGACCAAGAAGTAATTTCACAATGATCAAGTTGAATGAAGGTGACTTTTTAGACTTTCAGAGGAAAAATTAAAACATGTGCACACAAAAAGTGGTCCCCACATGGGAGTTCAAAACAAATGAATAATTTTTCTTGCACAAGGATAATTATTTGCATGTGATAAAAAGGTGACAAAGAGGATTATTTCACAATGTAGATAAAGACAAACAATATTAACACCAAAAATTACGAAGACATTTTTACATGCTAATTACCTTATTTTAAAAAAATAACGCTAATATTTTCTTGCACATGCCTACAAGTGGTCCCCGCAAATTGGGTGAATGTTTTTGCAAAGTATTAAAGGTAAAGGAGTTGTTTTGCTCACACAGAAGATTAATTTTTTCATGTGCATCCAAGGGGGAAGAATTAAATAATGCTAAATTTATGATTGTAGATGGATCAAGTTAGAAGTGTCACATCAAGCATAAGAATAAAAATATTTCGAGCACATTGGAGAAGACTTACACCGTAACGCCCAAAAAAAAAAAAAAAAAAAGCGACGCCACACTCACGCCAACGACGACGACGATGACGATGACGCAATCACCAAGCGACCCGAAAATGCAACAAATTTTTTTTTTAAAAAAAAGGGGTAAAGGCTCTTGCTTGATTTATTTTATCTGCAAGTTTTGAGACCTGCTTGACCTTGGGAATAGACAAGCTTCAGTCTATTACTTTGCATTCCGCTCGCAAGACTAAAACTACATGATTGTCGCATTTCCATCTACTCGAGATTCACTTCAATATTCGTTGTATTCGCCTCTATCCTTAGCAGATGAATTTCGAGTTTCAAGAATGGGGATACAAGACTGCATAGGGGTAGTTGACTGCTGACCCCGTTTTCACTTTATGAGCCAATGTATAATAGGATGAGGGTGACCAGGGTAATATATGCATTATAATTTTATTGATTTTTTGATATATTTTAATATATATATTTGCAGAGATATATCATCAGGATAACACAAATATCGCTATTTCGTTGACGCTTAGAAATCTTTCAAGATAGATTCTTAGATATCCCTTAAAAGGGATTAGATACTTTTAATTAAGTGGTTTATATATAGATATATTATCAAGTTTATTCTCAAATGAACCTACATTCCTATAAAATTTTAAAAAATAAATAAATGAATAAGAGTCCATTCAACCGACATCGTAAATAAGTGTATTTTCGAGATTTGCACTTAAAGGACTCTACACTGCTTGCAAGGTGTACAATATAAAAGCATATAACCAATAATAAAGTCCGAAGATAAAAAGGAATATTTAATGATAACTAGAATGTGTCTCAATAATACTACTTGAAAGTAAATTTGAAACATTTGTGACAATTGAAACCCTTCTTGAGCATTATTTACAATTTTACCTTATTTGATGTCTTAAAATAATTCTTAGCCATTATCCAATGACACCTGCTTATATATATAAAAACGGACATTGGTAAAAGGGTGTTGACCCCCATGCTAACACTTTTCTTGCTTATTTCCAAAATAACTCCACTCACCCACTGACCAACAACTCGCACTCAAGAAGATTTTGAAGATCACTTAAACAAGACTATATCCTTGGCATACGTTGGAAATTTTAAAAAAATTAAAAGCATAAGAGTCAAATAAGGGGGGGAGAAAAAAGGCGTTTTTCAACCCATGTTTAAAACTGTTTGAGTGGGGCGGTGGATCTCCACAACCACCCGCCCACCATTAATGCCTTCACCTCGCGTGCAAGACAACAGCCTGGCCGCCACTCCCAAAACAATCAAATAGATCTTGGAGATCTGACCTTGCTCAGTCGACTGGACACTCTTCTTCTGTCCTGGCCGCGCGGTAATCATGGCCTTGGCCTGCCACAACAGTCGGCCAGACAGCAGGCCGAGCACAGCGAACAACAATCTCCTTTTTTTTTGCTGGGCGCGTGAGGAGTGGGAAAAGGTGTGTAGCAGAGTCTTTGGCGCGTGAGGAGGCGGATTATCTCCACTTTCATTGGGTGCAACAAGGTATTTACATGGCGTGGATCCACGGCTGAGAGGGCGTCCAACTATGTTGTTATCAGTTCAGTATTGAATGCATCCCCCAAACGGGTTTCTCCTTCAAAATATTTTTATCAAAGATTGTGGGACAGAGGAGGCGCCCCAAGGAAAATCAAATCGATTAGGGGGCAGTGAGATACGTTAAAAAACAATGGCCTGTCCAGCCGTGTTGGCATCTGATCAGCTGACTGCAGATGACTGGGAGCGCATCTCTTGATAGTCCTTTGTTCATATCTTTGCCATTTTGTATGGTTCTTTTGTCTAGATTATTTGCATTATCGTGTGCCTTTGTGAAGTCTGCGATTTGTGATTGAATCACACATTTAACAAACATGAGTAAGCACTAACAACTAATTCAAAACAATTGTCTTGCGAGTACTTTTTTTTTATGGTATATCATAGTATAGTGTATGCTCAACTCTTGAGAGGACGAGTACTCCTTTGCAGAGCCTCCTTTGTAGAAACTCGTCTTTCGAGCTATTTCTGTGTAATTACTTTGGTTGTGTTTCCAAGCAGCGGATAACTATAAATGTGATCTTGTCGAAGCAAACTGTAAACATAGTTTCTTTTCTTATTTTATTTTTAATTATTATTCTTTTAACTTATTTAAAATTAATCACTTCTTATGTAATAATACGCATATGAATATGATGCATGTATATTTAAATATATGCTTATATGTGTAATTAAGTACACATTAAATTATTAATAATATGATTGTGTAAAATTATAATAGAAGCATACATGCGATTAATGCGTAATTATAGTAAAATAACAAGATGGATTTGTTTATTAGTTAAGTTTCCAATTAATGTGGAAGATTGCAATTTAGAGTGGAAAGCTATATATTTCATTTATCAAATTGTTTGGATATAAATTAGCATGCATCTAGGTAGTTATAGTATAGATTTCTTTTGAGTATTTACCTAATCTACAAACTATCACTTTCGGTTTTGTTTATATAGCTGATCTAAGGGTGTAATGAATTAAGATTTATTCACTTACTTTTAACAATTCCAATTGCAACTAAGGTGGAATTGCATTATAAACAAATTTCCATCTAACCCCTCTTATACTCCTAGTTGATATGGAAAAAATAAACCACTCCTACATGAAATTTATTTCAATATTCAAGTAAGAAGGGGTTGTAAATAATACAATTAGGCAACATTCATTTACTATCCAAGAGCACAATTTTATAAAACAAAGAACTCCTAAACACAATTTATCACAAGCTTCCTTGTACTCATCATTTCTTTATTATCTTGCAATCCTTTCAATATTTCACCAAAGAATTCAACAACTTTTCAATAAATTTCAAAGTAAGAAATACTATTATCTCAATGCAACTTTTCCTTCCATTTCTCTTACAACACATCCTACTTCATGTGGAAACCGATTTACAATGATAGAAGCTAAGGAAAGCAAAACAATATTACATTTCTTTCTCCACTCAAGGTGGTTAATTACATGATATTTTAGCATTGTCAACAACAAGATTCAAGTGCTCCAAAGTGTTCTTCACTCATGCTCCAAATTCCAAGCATTTCCAATCACAACCAAGATAGGGGGAGAGGCAACACTCTCCTCCCAACCAAATCTCAATGGAGAAGAGAAGCAATCTCCTCCATTGACCCCCGAGCCCCAAACACAACACAATGAAGGGGTGGTCTCCAACTCAAGGCAACAATACATGCTTCCACAATACAAGTTCTTCACAACATTCAAGCTAAAATAGAAGAACAAGGAGACACACAATAACATCAAACATTACACAACAAGGCTTGCATCCAAGCCAACAAGAGAAGGAACTATGGGAATGTTTTCCTTATGCCTCCCAAATGAGATGAGATGCCCATCCAAAACCCTCCACAATAAAACACAAGCCCCTATGACTCTTATGCCTCCCTCAAGTACCCCTTTTTCCTCCCATACTCTTATGCCTCCCTCCTCTTATGGCTCCCTCAAAGACAAGGTAGAATGTAAACATTCCTACCCAAGATGGGCATCCCTCTCAAACTCCCTCCACAATATCCTAATCTACTCTTTTGCCTCCCTCATGAATATTCCCATAGACCTCTCCTATACTACACAATAAGCATTCAATCCATTTTTCACAATACACCAAAGTAGACATGCATTTTTCACAATTTTAGCATAGAAGCATCAATAATATGAAAGCAAAACAAAGGAGAGGGTTTCCTACCTCTCCATTGAAGAAGTCTAACCAAGAAACTTGTCCAAGCTCCTTCCCAAATCAATCCAGGCATGCAAGTCCAAGCACTCTTTCTTTCTCTTTCTCCAAAGAAAATAACAAAAGAGAACTCTTCAACAAAACAAAAGCAAAACTCCAACCCCCTCAACAAGAGAGGAAGTTTCAATAAATAGACCAAAGGAAAGGGTGAGGGTGATGTGGCTCCATGTAGGATGCCACATCACACATCCTCAAACCACCTCCCAAGGTCAACTCAAATCCCAAAACACCATAAATGGGTGGTTGGGTTGAATGACAACTCCATTCCACATCCATCCCTTCCCCATGTGCCTTAAGGCACAATTAAATGCAAAAATGAGGAAAGTGCACTCCAAAGTCAAATTTCCCTTCCCAAAACAATAAATAATCCCCTTTTTGGATTCCCAACCCATAGATATGGTTGGTAAGGGGTTTTGAGAAGTGTGGGACAAGTTTAACTTGTCCCACAAGTCCCCCAAAATAGCCCTCAATCAAAAATTCGAGATTCAAAGAGTTTGGAGTGGTCAACACTCAAAACCAAGCATTCAATGCATGAGGAAACACAAGGCTCAAGGAGCCAACCATCAAAATTTATTACCCCCACTTGACTTCCCTCCCAACTTAAAAATTAAAACAAGATATTAAACTAATCTAAACATACTTAGCAAAAGTAATAAAAGAAAAGACATCACCAATGAAATCACCTACTAAAGTAAATAAAAACAAATAAATAAAACTCTTAACCCCATGGTCACATTAGAACATTTCCCCCTCATGAAAATTCTCTTAACACATACAAGAATAAAGGTAACACAACACAATTTACTAGTTGCCTTGACGACCAATGTTGTAACCACCCGACATTCTGTTGTGTTTGGTCCCCAATCCCCCTCATGGTTGTGATCAAGTTGTGTTTCCTGCAAAATGCAAAATACCTCCTTCGGCCTTGCGGCCATGTCAAAATATCCGAAATAATCATAAGCATGAAATTTATCAACATCTATACGTAATTCAATCAATCATTATTTCTAGGTCTAAATCACAACTTAACTATGCATTTCATCATTATCCAAAATTATAGTAATGTAAATTTAACAACTACATTCTACTCATCATGGCGAAGAAATCCAATGTTAGAACACATGCAATACATCCATATAAAAATAATATCGGTATCCAATAGTCTGTCCATGAGTCAGTGTAGGTCATACTGAAAACAAAATCCAGTCATACTCTAAATGCATCTAGTCGCAAAACATCCTGCTAATCAACATAAGTATAAGTCATGTCCATATCCAAAGTCTGCATAACTCAAAAGAAAATCAACTAAGTGTCGTAGGGAAGTGGGCATTACATACACATCAAGCAAGGGCTATTATTAGCCAAATTATTCATCCAATTTTATTAAAAATAGATCAGTCAACTGCACTTGGACTGAAATTTATTTTGTAACTAAGGCTATTAATGCCTCATTGTAATCAACATGTCTATTTTTATTCCTTTATTTATTCATGATAAAGGGGTAAAATTAGCATGCATGGGTGAGTAAAATTTTTATCCTATTTTTAGGATGGGATGGGTGAATAATCTTGCTATATATTGTGTCAAATTGCAAGGCACAAAGGAGGACTTTTTGGACATATGAGTGCTAAAGAATTTTTTTCCAGTTTTTCCCCTTGAATGAGAACTTATTTCTACCTTTCCAATTATTTGCAGTGGTGTGTATATCTTATTAATTCTTGTGAATGTCAATTCCATGATTAATCATCTTACCTTACTTTGCAAATATGGGAATTTCCACAAAATTTTAGTGTGCATGTTCATCTTATTGTGTTGTTGTGATTCATTCCCTCAATACACAAAGTATTTTACCTTAATATTTTGCTAACAACCATTGGTTCATACATCCAAAACTCATTCTCAATTTTATTGTGCATATACTAAGTCAAATCCCACAAACAAGTTTGGTGTATCACCACTTTTTAATTTCGGTTACAGACATCGTTTACCCTCAAAACCCCAAAAAATTATTTTAGGATATATCAAAAAGGAAACAACCTTCATACCAGAGACTCACCTCATCAATAGGTATACTCAAATACCTGAGGTGTTTCCGTTGCATCTATGAAAGTGAGATATTGAAATCACCCTTAGAACCCCTGTTGTCATCTCTCAACTAGGGTGCACTTTTGAGAGATAACATGGTCCACCCATCTGAATATAACAATTAATCATTTCGCTAGGTGATGAAATTGTTATGTATACTTCTAAAATTTCATAGAACTAGTGAGATGTACAAAAATAATCCAAAGATGAAACTTGCTTTATAATCGTTATACATGTGTTCATTATTTGATATAACAAGGAGGCATAATCATTTTAATTTATTAGTTTTATCTTAGACTTCGTTACAATATTCACACTATTTTTTTGTACTTGGTCTAGCTTTGAAACAAGTTATTCTTTCATGATTTATGGTTTTTGTATTATATCACATACTAAGTTTCCATAAAAGATAATGATAATTTTGTAATAAGAAAATAATATATTCTAAATTAAGGCTATATATATTCCATACATCTTTAAAATGTTTCAATATTATTTGTAACATCCAAAATATTAGGGCACAATCGAGATTAGATACTCATACAATAGCTCAAGGGAATCTCTCAACTATCTCATCCATTCAAATTTTGTCCTCTATAAATTTTAGGGTATGTAATAGTAGTTTATACAATTATGGTATTTTATTTGTACATTATACTTTTATTTAATCCCATAAATTTATTCATCACATATTCCAAATTATAAAACACAAAGTTATAATTACGTTTTCCAAGCATAATTATTATTATTATCCTAATTAAGGCATTCCTTATATTATGATATCATATATCTTGTGTCATTACGGATCATCACCAATGTTGGAAGATTATCTCGCCATTCAATATAATTGGAAAATTATTTATTCTTCTTCTAGGGAAGTATAAGAGGTTATTTTTATTTTTGTATAGATTTATTTCTTTTGCTAAAGTAAGGGACCGTTTTCCTAATGTCTCACTTTTACTTATTAAGTTTCTAAGGTCCATACCTACCAATTAGAGATCTAATATGCTCAAGATTTATCACATTACCAATTGAATTTAAATGATTAGGAGGAGCCAAGCTTATCACATTATTAAGTTCATAAAAACAAGATTTCAGTAACCAAAACAAAACACACCAAGTTTACAAGAGTTTTCCCTAAAGATACATGCATCACCGATGCATTCCGTATGATTCTCCACAAGTGTCGATAAGACATACAATGAAGATATACCTTATGAAGTTATAATTTTATTTAATAAGTTCAAGAAGTTTAGATCAGGTGTGAGGGAGAAAACAACGCTTACAACTTATACTCAAACTAGGATCGCCATGTACGAGTGAATTTCCAAAAAATAAATTATACCTCAACAAGATATCATTAACCAAGAAATCAAGATGACAAGGTGGAAATTACCCAATAGACACCACACCTCCTCAACTAGAGGAAATCAGAATATCAAGTGGGTAGTTAAATGATTTACCTATAACATAGCATCTAAGGCCAAGAGTTATAGCCTTGTATGAAAGAGCATCACATAAACACAACCAAGGTCGAAAATTAAGACTTATAAAACCAAAATATCTAAGCACAATTTCAAAAGGATCCCAAGGCATCCATATCTACCTAAACAAATCTCAATACTAATGGATCATAAAGTGGTATATGATAACCAAATCAAGAGATTTAGGCAAGGGTATATCTATCTATGGTTCTCAAAATCAAGAACATCATACTTATTTAAGCACAAATCTCAAAGGAGCTTGAGTATAAAAAATTTATCTAGGGTATTTATATAATAAAATATGATCTTTTCTTAATGAACAAGAAAAAAATGAGTGTCACATCTATCCTACTGATGAGGGAAACTCATACCAAGGTGCAAGAAGAATATAATCACTATAAAAATGCCAATTATTTTGCACACGATGCGGGTTACCCTTTCCCCGGAGAGATGTGTATTAAAAGGGTTACTTCAAGGTCCTAGACGCGCACAAATCCATGTCACTTCAAAATCAAAGGCATGATGTGAAGTACCTAGGATAAAAACAAAGACTCCTAGGGCGTACCCCCATACAATGAGAGAACATAACACAACATAATAGAATAAACTTTTCGTAAGACAAGAAGAAAAACACATTACATTCTTGTCAACATTTATCCAAATTAACTTCAAGGCAACCAAGCTTTGAATTAACAACTTGAATTAAAATTTAAAAGATCTCAAGAATAAAAATAAATGACTAAGTAGCCACATTTCAATTCTTGAAAAATCTCGCAATAAGACAAAAATAAAAAGAAGAGCCTCAAATCTTCTCAAAAAAATATCAAAATACAATGTTGGTCCATGATTAAATAAATTAAGTTTACAAATATAAAACACATGAAATATCCACACCATAATCATTTCGCAACCCTTCGTGGCTGCTTGTAGGGGTACTCTACATCAAGCTCGGTATAAGAGTATATCTATAAAATGAGGTCTAAAGTGACATTGTGTACCGATATCAATTTTCCTATATGAGAATTAAGTCCTCAAAGTGATGAACACCACCAACATTTTTAACCACCGATAAACCACACCAAAATTTCCTAGTCACTAAAGGAAAATGGGAGTTCAAAGATGCTAATCAATCTCCGTATCCCCTAACGCTACCTCTAGCACTAATCCCCAAAAGTTACATGAAACCCAATAGAAATATGGATAAGGAAAGGTCTCTACGGATCAACACCATGACATGACCATAACCAAGAGCTAGGAATCCATAGGAAATTCATAAGGTTATTAAAATAAATTAGCATTGTTTATTATCGGGGTTGACAACACACTCACTTAAGGGAAGAAATATTTCAATGGATTTTATTATCGTTATTATTATTGTAATTCCCAAGGTTTAAGTGTCTTAGGTTTAATTTTTGTTAAATGGTTATTGTGTTCCCATGTCTTCCCAACGTCCAAGATTTGAATCCATGGCTCTAATACCAAAATTAACACCCATAATTATGATGCTCAAACACCATGGTAAACCCCAATAATTAATTATGAAAAATTACAAAGAATAATTTTTTGTTTAAAAAGGTTATAAATATTACCTCGTGATCAATTAAGTTCTTGTGAATAATTTCTACACCTTTAAAAATGACTCAAATTCAAAATATTAATTAAGTATTATTAATTTATTTCCCAAAATATTTTACGATTTAAAAACATTTTCCTTCCATTAAGTTCCTTTACTTTTTGTCAAAATTTTCCACGTCAACTCAATTGTTTAATCCACTTACTTCCCTTTAAATTTAATAAAAGACATTTCCTAAGTTGACTTTAGCAACTTTCCTTAAAACGATAATAACCAAGTCCCATTTATTTAATCAACTATACACCTAATTTTACTTATTTAAACTCCCTTTATCTCAAATATTCATTCAAAATAGCTTAATTATTTAACCCAAAACTAAATATTCCTCATTTATTTATTAAACATTAATAAAGGAGCACAACTTGGTCTAACCCACTAGTGGACCCATTTGTTTAATCCACATAACTATTTATTTAAACCCACTCCCACAAAAATCCTATCACTTAAAAGTGTAGGGTGAAATCTCAACCATTAGATTAGATCTATTAGGGCCCTTAGATCTAGGTTTGACCCAACAAGCCCTAAAAATCCTTATGCGATTCTTTTATGCAATTTTTTCCTAGTTCATTTCATTTAAAATTTTACAGTTTGGGAAAGAAGAGAGATAGAAGCCATGGAGCTTGCAAGGAGAGGCTATGGTGGGTTTTTGCTTATTTTGGATGGATACACATAAATTTGAATGATTCTTTTGCATTCCTCTCCTAGGGGTTTCCATGCATATTATTTGCTATTTTTTTTGTATTTTGTGGAAGATTTACCCTATTCAGGTTATGGGCATTGTTTTCCCCTTTTCATTTTTGACAAAATGAGATATATTCACAGTCTACGGTTTAGGATATATATATTTATGCATTTGTTTTCTTTAAAAATAAAACCAGGTTTAATATAGGAGGCATGAAGAAATGTGACCAAGTTATTATTTATGTATATCTTGGTTCGACTTTAACAATTCCGACGTTGGTAAGAGAGTATGGCGAATTATTATTAAGGGATGGGTTTTGTTTCATTAAATAGAGTTTGGGTTATATAATATATGGGTAGGGGTGGCGCCCCCACCCCTATTCATAGTTTTTTATGGATTTGGTTGGGGCAACGCTCCCACCCCTCTATAGTTTTTTTTATATATAAAACACTATACCTACACACTATTCCAATGCCCAAAAGCAATTTTAAACAATGTATTCCAATTTCATATAGGCTGATTTGGTTTTAGTTTTATTATTTATTTATTTTATATTTACACACAAACACAAACACAAACACACACACACACACACACACACACACACACACACACACACACACACACACACACACACACAGGGGAGATTGTTAGCATAATACTACGTATCATATCTTCTATATAATTAGATTATTTAGATTATTTGATATCATAGTCTTGTCGGATAAGTTATAACCCCCTCCATCTTTTAATTGGTATTGTTGTGCCTCTTAGCTATATAATATGTCTCGTGCTTCTATTTTTTAATAAAATAATAAGAGATATCAATCTCTATTATATATCCATTCTTTTAGCCTCACAATCTGGTATCAGAGATATCAAAGACTCTGACTTGTTTGTAGATGCGTGGAGAGAAGAATGCATTGCCATCGACCTGCAGCAAGAGAAGAAAAGGAAATAAAGCACATGCGTGGATACTCTGTTTTTATTTTCCTTCACTAGAGAAAAAGACTCTTCAGCTGCGTGGAAAATAAGAGTAAGAAATTGTGTGGAGGTAAATTTGCATGGATCCATCTAAACTCCCTTCCCTTTCCACATTAAGATAAAAGAAAAGTCTTCATGGAGGAATAAAAGTATATGCTCAGAAGAAATAAAATATGCGTGATTTATTTACAAAAGCTATGTGGATGTTTGATACTAGTGCGTGAAGACAAGAGGAAGCTCTTAGAAAGGAATTTTCTTCTCATTTTGCGTGAAAAAGGTAACTCTACAGCTGCGTGGAAAGCTAAATAAAAAAACGTGGACATTTAATCAGCTGCGTGGAAAAGTTAAAAAGTTGCATGTCATTTTCTTAGTTTCCTGGAAGAGGAAAAGTGCGTGAAGATTTTATTACCTACGTGTAGGAGGAATAGATCAGTAGCTACTTGATGTGTGGAAAGGGTTGTGAGGAGCGTGGAAGGATAATTTCCTTTGGGAGATTTATTTTCTGCAGACCCCAAGGATCATTTCCTTTGGAAAACATCTGCATCAAGAATTAGACCGGCACGAGGAGAGGAGAATTTGGTTGTGTGTCACCTGAGAGTCACAAATAATTAAAAAACGGCCATATATTGCCTGGCGAAGAAGCCTCTACCACGACATCAAAGGGTATCTCAGAGCCAACACCGAATGACAAGCGTGAATGACACAATTGAGACGGCTGAAAGCCACAACATCAACTCACAAGCCCAAGAACACCGTCTAGAATATTCTGAGAGCTTTGGCTTAAACTTTGCATTGCTCAACAAACTTCGAAACACTAGAAATCTAGTCTTCGACGAGCTAGTTCGAAGAGGAATTCTTGAATATTTCCTTTTTGACATCAGCTACCAAGCAAAGTGAGTGCGAGAAAGAATTAGAAGCTGGGTACGATGCCGATTGTGAAGATGAAGAAGAACACCCCAAAAAGTGTCGCCGTATCTTAGCACGCGAGTATCGAGAGCATCTAAGAGCAAATACTTCTCATCAATGAGTAAAAGTTGTAATAACTCTTGAAATAAATAAATAAATAAAGAAAAATTATTATTTTTATTACGATATCTTCTCCGAAGTTTCTTCTTTCTGATGCTTAGTTACTTAAAGGGCCTAATTTTGCGGCTTGGAAAATAAAAATGAGGACAATCCTTCACCAAGGATTATTGGGCATTATCACAGGTGGTCCGTGACCACTCCCACGACCCCCGATGAATTAATAAAGTATGATATTGCTAGAGACAAAGACTTGATGCCGATAATGCTTAGTAGCAAGATGACGATGTGCAAACACATGTTCGGAATGCGAGAGAAACCAAAGGAGGCCTAGGACAAGCTGGAAAGAATTTATGAATTCATAAATTAGACTAAGATCCTCCATCTTCAGTCAAAGATGCACACCCTCTCTATGGGGTCAGATGATAAAGTTGAGGAGTTCTTACATCATGTGGCGGAGCTGCGATCGGAGTTATTAGAGCTTGGTGAAATGGTGGACGACAATCTTCTTGTACAGATCACCTTGAGAGCACTCCCTTTTCAATTCCGAGTGTTCATTACGACACTGAATGTATCTAAAAATAGTGGCATTCGAAGAACTTGTGAATTTTTTCCAAAAGGAAGAGGCCATCAATTCATCCCAAGAGGAGACTCAGGATAAAGCCCTATTCTCAAAGCCATACTGTGGCCAAGAGAATAAGAAGGGTCCCCAAAAGTTAAATCAAGCGTAACCAAAATAATAGTAGAAAGATCAAAAGTCAAAGAGTTGGTGTCACATTTACATAGCCAACACTCATGAAATTTATCACTATTGGTAAAATAGCTTGAAACAAGGTTCTTCAAGTCAAACAAGCAAATCAGGGTGCGAAGATTTTCAAAATTCTAAATGACGTCCCCACTGGAGAAAGAAAAAGGGACATCTCGTAGCCCAACAAGATAATGAATTTGATGAGGAGACATTAGAAGGAGGCCATTCTGGTAAGAACCTTGTACTCGTATCTCAAACTTCACAGCCCATGAAGAGAGTCTGGCTTATAGACTCCGGTGTAAGGAAGCACATGTCAAGTGAGAAAGAGCTATTTGATTCACTAGATGAAAAGCCCATTGTTGATCAGGTTCGGATAGCCGATGATAAAGTGTACGTTGCAGAAGGAATAGGAAGAGTCACCATTCCTCCAGACAATGAAAATGTATGCTTACAAAGGTAGTATATGTTCTTAGATTGACTATTAACCTCCTCACAATGACTCGCTATTGAATCATCACCTGAAGGTACAATTTCTTGTCCAAAATGGCATCAAATCATGTTTGATCTCGTAAGAAGGTGAGATTATCGCTAGAGAATTTATAAAAGAGAAGTTATTTGGTTTATATATTGTTTCATCTTCTGCAATAGTTTTATCTACATCAACAGTGCAATCTCTCGCACTCTTGCATTTTATATATGGACACTTGTCACTAGTTCTTTACATTAGATGATTTCAAAAGAAATGGTTTATGGAATACTCAAATTTTCCAGTTTTCTTGCCTCGTGTGCCTTGGGCTGTCTTGCGAAACAACATAGGGATCTGTTTTAGGAAAGCACCTTCCATGCCAAGAAGCGTCAGAGGTAGTTCATACTGATCTAAATGGCCCTATGCCTACTTAATTTTAGGATTCAAGTACTTCCAAATATTCGTGGATGACCACTCTCGTAAGATGTGGGTGCTTTTCCTAAGAAGAAACCTAAGGCTCTTTAACATTTCCAGAAGTTCTATCATCGTGTTGTGAAAGAGACCGGACAACCACTTCTTCTACTTCACTCAAATCGAGGGAGGAACTCACATCAAATAAGTTCTTGGCATTCCCGAACCAATAAGGCATTAAGTAGAACCCGACTACTACCTACCCACCTCAACAAAACGACATTGTTGAACATCACAATTACATAGTGATAGAGATGGCTTGTTGCATGCTAACAACAACAAAGCTAGAGGAACCCTATAGGGTTGAAGCCATACAGACAACTGTATATCTTCTAAATAGGGCATTGAAAAATATTATACAAAATAAAATGCCAGAAGAAGTATTGAGTGGTAGAAAGAAATAAATTTCTCATTTGCGAGTATTTGGTTACATAACATACATGTATGTCCCAACTCAGAAGAGAAAGAAGGTTGAGGAAGAGACACTTTTATGTATCCTACTTGGCTACAACAATACCTTGAAGGCATATCATCTCATGGATTCTTAGATAAAGAAAATATATGAGAGTCAAGAGGTGGTTTGTGATGATTCATCATTTGACTCTATCATGACAACAAAAGAATCATTACCAACCACCTCTCACCGACTAGTCTTTGAATCAAATGATTAGCAAGAGGAGACTACTAAGAGAAAATAAATACTATCAGTGTGAGCTATTTGTTGACCTTGAGAACTGGATAATGTGCCTTAACATCAATCCACACGGAAATGACATAGTTTTTCTCAAAAGTAGCCAAGTTCTCATCCGAAGCGGGTACTATGCACCATCAAGGACTCACATTTGCAACAGCTCCCAAATACATCATCTGGAGTCAAAATAAGGAGTCAAACAAGAAATGAGCTAAAATTTACACTCATGAGTTCATTGATTAACATCTCTAAGACATAAAATGTTCCTGAAGTACTCAGTCAACCTCAGTGGAAGGAAGCCATGGATACAGAATATGACTCACTCATGAAAAATTAGACATGGGAACTTTTCAATCTGCCAATAGGAAAGAAACCCATAGGTTAAAAATAGGTTTTCAAAACTAAATATAAGGCAGATGGATCCATCGAAAAGATAAAGTACAACTTTTAGCAAAAGGATATGCACAGAAAGAGGGCATGGAATATGAAGAAACCTTTCCACCCGTTGCGAAGATCAAGACCACCGAGTTGTTTGTGCACTAACAACATAGAAAGGATGGAGACTTCAACATATAGATGTCTAGAGTGCTTTCCTAAATGGTGATCTGAAATAAGAAGTGTACATGACCCAATTTGAAGGATTTTTTGATGAAGAGCATCCTAAGAAGGTATGTCGTCTCATCAAATCTATGTATTGACTGAAACAAGCTCCAAGGACATGGTATATCGAGATCGATGATCACCTTTTGCAGCATGTTTTCACTCATATCCCTCACATTCAAATTTATATATAAAGAAGGTAGGAAAAAAATTGGCATTCTTGTTGTGTATGTAGGTGATCTTGTGATCACTAGAAGTTCGAAGATTAGGTTGACATTGTGAAGAATGATCTCAAAATAACCTTCAACATGATATATTTGGGGCTACTACATTACTTGTCTTGGCTTGAAACATGGGAAAATGAGAATCACATTTTTGTCTCCCAGATAAAGTATGCCAAAACACTCCTAGAAAAGTACAGAATGTCTAATTGTAAACCTATATCCACTCCCATGGAGAAAGGCTTGTGAATTTAAAGATTATAGGATTCACCTCAAGTAGATGCTACTCTCTACAGGAAATTTGTTGGAGGACTCATCTACTTGACATATACTAGACCAAAATTATGTTATGTTGTTAGCTATATTTCTAGGTTCATGTAAGAGCTGAAGAAATGTCAATGGAATGCAACAAAGCATGTTTTGAGATATGTCGAGGAGAAACTGATTATCGTCTCGGAATATAAGAAGAATGAACAATTCTTCTTATAGGATACATTGACTCAAACCACGTTGGATCTATTGATGATAGGAAGTCAACTACAGGATACATATTTCATCTTGGATCTGGACCTATCTCATGGATAAGCAATAAGAAGAATGTTGTTTCTATCTCAACCACAGAGGTGGAATATTGTGCTGCACAAGGAGCTTTGTGTGAAGTGATATGGTTACGTTGTATTTTGGATGACTTGGGAATTCCTAAAACACAGTCACCTATTCTCTATTACAATAATCAGAGTGTGTTGAAGCTCGTGCAAAATCCATTTTTTCATGAATGAATACAACATATTGAGAGTGATTGTAATTTCATTCGAGAGCACATCTTAAACCATCACATTCAGCTCCAGTATTGTTCTATAGAAGCACAAGTAGCTGATATTCTCACCAAATTCTTAGGAAAAGTGAAATTTGAGCTTTTTAGGGTTACATTTACATGAATAATGTAATAACGGGGAATTTTGGCATAATACTATGTATCATATCTTCTATATAATTAGATTATTTAGATTAGTTGATATAACATTCTTGTCGATAAGTTGTAACCCATCTATTATGGGGAATATTGTTATGCCTCTTTGTTATATAATGTCTCGCTCTTTTGTTTTTAAATAGAAAAATAAGAGATAGCAATCTCTATTCTATCTCCACTGCTTTTAGCCTCACATAGATATATAATATATAATGTATATAAATATATGTTATATATATAATTTTACTTAAAATATATGTCTATAATTAATATATAGATCAATATTTATAATATACAACTTAGTTAATCTATACACTCCTATTAGTGTTAACATAATTATACTGATATGTAGATAGATTTTTTTGTTTTAAATTTCCAAATAAAAGTCTAGGAGGTTTTATTTAAAATAACAATTTTATGTATGTGTGTGTGTGTGTGGGTGTGTGTGTGTGTGTGTGTGTGTGTGTGTGTGTGTGTGTGTGTGTGTGTGTGTGTGTGTGTGTGTGTGTGTGTGTGTGTGTGTGTGTGTGTGTGTGTGTGTGTACATCAATTCAAGTTCATCTATATCAAAAATATAAGGCATATGTAGTTTATATAAATTGAAATATATTTTACAAGGTGAGATAATTGGACTAATATCTTTTCCATTGAACTAAATGAAAGATAGTAGAGACCATTTTGTTTCTTGATTAAAATTACTAAATTTAAACATTCTTCCTTGCAACATCTACTTAAAATGTGACTACAACCAAAACTCAAATCACTACTTTTTACATATTCATTTGAAGAAAATAAAAGTATAACATAATTAAATTAAACTTCTTCTTGGTCCTTTTTAAATCAAGTTTGAAAACATTACTAAAAGGGAAATAACATATAATATTCATAGAAATAAACCATTTAAAATAAAAAGGAATACATAATACAAGTTTTGAGTAAAAACATAAAATTAAAATAAACATTTCTATTTCAATACAATCCCACAATTTTTCTTTAAAAATACAAGATTTGATAATAAAAATTTGCAAGGAATCTACTTTTTAAAATGCAAGATTTAGAATCCTTCCACCCTAAGTGGAAACAACATGGCCAACTTTACAAAAATAGGATTCTTTCATTGGGATCAAATACAAAAGTCTTATTTTCAACATCATCCTCCAAGCTTCAATTTTCACTCTTTCATCTCTTCAATTTTGAATCACAATACAAAGAAGGGAGAGTAGGTGACACTCTTTGTTCAACGTTTATTCCAATAAGGAGGAGAAGCCATCCTTCTTATTGGCCCCCAAGCCCCAACCATATAATAATAGGTTATGTTTACAACTTTGACAACTTGAAAATTATAATGGCTTCCACAATAACACACATAGTCATATTTTCAGCACCCATGCAATTTATTTAACACTCAATCAATCTTTCAAGGAAGTTCAACAAAGGGAATTTTTTCATTATTTTCCAAAACAAGAACATAGAAAGACTCAAATTGCACTCACAATTACAAAGGATTAATAGTAAGCCAAAAGGAGACAATAATATAGAGTCTTCTCCTTATGCCTCGCAGTCGGAATAGATCCCACCCTATACCTCCAAATTGCACTATAAAAATTACACGCACACCTTATTTCTCCCTATTCAAATGCAAGAATAACAGAGAATTTTTTTTCCTCCACATAGGTGGAGGACATCTCCCACACACCTTTCACATTTTCCTCACTAACTCCCCTTTTCCTCCACAAAATAACTCCATTTACTTCTCCTACACCACTCTTAAGGGAAAGTTACCCATCCCAACATAATACATTAACAACACACAAAACATACACTCAAACAATCACATATTTCTCAATCAAAACATATACTATAATAAATCAAAGGGGTAAGAACCTACCTTTCCATCACAAGCTTTGAATATTCACACCACAAGCTTCAATCCAAGAAAACTCCCCAAAAAGTATCTCCTTAAAATCTCCAAGAGAACCAAATCCAAAATTCCAAAAATGCAAGAGAAGCAATGAGAACAAGTAACCCCAAATACTCCAAATTAACTTCAATAAAAAGAAAAAGAGGTGAGGATTATAGGGTTGCTCCATGTAGGATACCACTTCATCTTTCCTCAATTCCAACTCAACAAGTCAAAAAACAAAGAAAAATCCTAATAAATTAGTAAGTAAGGCTATGATATGTAAAAGTATACACTCCGACATGCACTCCATACTTCCAAGGACATATTAAATGAGGCAAAGTTGAAAAATTTACTTTATTTACTTATTATCACCCAATATATGCATTATGAAGGCTAAAATTGACTCCATACTTCATAAGTATGGTTGGTGGGTGAATTTGAGAGGCAAAGGACAAGTTTAACTTGTCCCTATTAAAGCATCAAAAATGGCCACTAAGTCAAAATTAGAGATAGGGAAAGGAGGAAGAGTACCCACTTCAAAATGCAGTTAAATATACTCATCATCAAGAAAATATCAAGTATCATCTACCCTATTAAATACCTAATTTGTCACACCTTCATATTAGTTTATTAATTAAGCTAAATTAACTAATTAAAAGCATATCAAAAACTACTAATAAAGTTAATATATTTTAAAAATAATGAGATACATGCACCTTAAAATAAATACCCATAATTAAAAGAGGGAAACATCACAACCCATGGACACACACATGAGGTCACCCCCCATGGGAAACCTCCTAACCAAGCATAACAATTAAACAACACACACATAGAACACAAGTTGTCAAATTGGTCCCCTAACCGCTTCCTGTATAGTGATATCATTTTCCCGTAATAAAAACAAAAATAACTCTTGGCCTCAAGGACACATAAATAACATCGAGAAATACCACCTACACATGATTTGATAATCATTATCAAAATCAAACAATTCTATCAACTGTCTACAATTTCTAATTAATTTTATTCTACCATTTTACTAACATCAATGAGATCACAAGACTAGTCTAAACATCCAAACATAGGAAATGCGTCACAAATATAATGTGTCAGTATAAAATAAGAACAATGCAAATCAACATGTATAAAATTGTCCACCAGTGTCAGCTAGCATATCATAATCCAAAATATGAATCACAACATATCAATAATCCAAATGTCTATATAGTTTATCACCTGCTAATCAAAATATAATAATCATAATGTCAATGTCTCTAATCAATAGTAATAAAAATCATAGTGGATAAGTGTCGAAGAGGAGTGAGAATTACATATATGCTACGATAACATGTTTATAAAAACCATGTCTATTATATAATTGTTCTATTACATAAAGTTATTAGAGAAAAAATCCTCAAAATAAACTACATCTTTACAAAGCAATAATATGTGTAAATATTTTGAATGTAACATAATATAGTTTTCATTTGATTCCATTGATATCATATTTCGTCAATGAGATGAATCATGTCACAAATATGGCTAAATTATCTATCCGGATCATCCTCACTACGCACCCCAAATAATTACAAATCATATTTTAGTTGAGGAAATTTAAAAGAATAAGGTTTATTTCATGGCTTAGAAATATGATACTAACTACTTAAGACAAATATAAATAATTGGATATGCAAATATGCATAAAACTTGTGTAAACAATGTGGTTATGGGAGGCTTATTTCCACTAGGATGTTTACACAATTTTTACAAAAATATTGATCAAGATTAATATAATAGACCAATATTTGATATGTTTTAAAAGGGCACAAAAAGTTTAAAAATACATCTAATTTTCAAAGAAAGCGTTGTAATTATTATTCAAATTGAAAATATAGCTATATTTATGCTTAATATAAGAGCCAAACTTAATATCAATATACATACTATATAGTTGAGATAATCTAAATAATTGTTTGTTAATGTGAATGAAATGTAAGATTAAACAATGATTATATGATTCAAATCTCAAGACCAACATGATATGCATATGCATTTCTTTATCAAAGGTGTAATACAACCGATTCTACATACATGGAGTTCTCATATGTATGTAGCCCATACCTGAAAAACTTAAACCACATCATGTATTTTATGTTTATCAGAAATTAATATACCATTTGCACTACAACAACAATTTTCTAGGGTAATATTTCATCATTTTGCAATCTTTCTTGTATTTCATAGGTAAACCATAACAAGCGTAAGATAAAACTTGTTCAAAATCTAGATTCCTCTTGCATTTGTCATAAATACAATTTAGATGTCACATATTTTGAATGTAAGTATGTATTTTATTTCATATTAGATGACACAAAAAGCACATCACAAGTTACTAGTTTTGAAGACGTCGCTACATTGATAATAACTATATAACACAATAATTGCATATTCTAGAGTTAACTCCCATAATACATTGGTCCGTTTGTAAGTCATTTCTCTCACGCAAGTACCATTTCACACTCTCCCAAAATTTGGAGGTCTACAACAAAAAATAAGTTTTAATGTATTGTTCTCACCGTGGACATATATGAGACCTCGTCCAAGAATGTATCTTTGCTAGATGCATTTACTAAAATTTTATAGATATCTAATCCAACATGTTATCATTTTTCATTTTTCATGTACTTCAAACACTATCATATACTATAAAAATGTGTCTATATTATAAATGTAATTAGTACTTCTCATTCGATACCAAGTTTAGGACATTGATAATTCTCATATTTCATGTACTTCCTTTGTGTGTGTTTATTTTCACTTTAGCACTCGATGTAATATATATTTGCATACATATATTCCTTTGTTTCATGTATTGGTTACAAAAATTATTAGTTACACAAAACTTTACTATGGTTTTCTACATGCATTATGTAAATTAGATTTCACTACGTAGTTTTACGATATATATCTTGCTTTTATCTATATTTGATATATGTTATTTTTATAGTATCTATATTTTTTCCCTTCTCATCATTTCTAACATGCATATCGAATTCAAAATGAAATAATAAGATCTGATTCTATTACAATAACTAAAAAAACACAATAAATGAATCTCGTTACAAATGACATCAAACTCGGAAATAGAACATTCTTAAGGTCACCTAGTTGAAAAACATGTGGAATATTTCTAACCCCATAACCTAGTTCATGCTCATGTAATAGAGGTGCAAAAATTCATATAGTAATCTCCCTCCTCTCATCTACAAATACATGCTTCATAGAAAACAATTTTTATCCTAGAATATAGACAAGTATTTTCAATTATGGTTGTGTTTTACCTCGTTGAACTTATGAAAAGGATGATCATCATTTCTTTAATTGGAATAGCATGGACCTAGGGGTTCACTTATATTATCACCTTCACTACTTAGGTTTAGGAAATTCTCATAGCAAGTGTTAATTGCATATTCAATGCAACACATAGAGGGGTGGGAAAAGCAAAACTTCAATTCCATGTGCTTTGTATAGGATGCTTCCTCCATATTCATTCATGTGGCACACTAGGTTAAGGACTTGGACATCTTGGCTATTAGGAGAATTAGGTCTACTAAAAAGGCTTTCAAATGCTTCATTAGTAAATTTCTCACTTCTTAGCCACATTATGATTGAAAACATCTCATGACCCTTAATACAAATACATTCATCTTTACTTTTAAGCACTCCATGGAATTCCATATGAAATTACTAAAATTTCCACTCTTATTCCTCATTTGAATTCCAACATTTTTTGACTTAGATGACATTGAATATGAAACAATTCCACCAAGAAGTATCCAACCATGTGCACATAAAACCAACCATAACCTTTTGATCCATCCCATTACAACAACAAATAAATAGGTTGAAATATATACAAGTTTTCTACAGCCCAAATAACATATCACCCATAAGCTATTGACTAGCCAACTATCGGTTCATCTCCTATCAATGAATCTAACATTGAGGGTTTATTATCTATGGATTTCAAATCTTTGTTTCCAATAGGGGTTTCATTGATCCAATAACCACACATCATACGAGTTTACATGCATGAATATGCTTTATATTTGTTAAGGTACGATGATAACATATTTGGTAGCGATCCAAATTTTCACTACATCATTCTCAAACTTATGATGTACTATAAGAGCCAAGAAACATCTCTAATTTTCATAAAAAAACATTGGTAACATTTTACCGAGATTTAAACAAATATTATAATGGACGTGACACATTTTCTATATTTTCAATTTTATATCTTAATGATCCCATTTTAAATTTACATATTTTTCTAAAAAAAATTCCATGAAAAAACCAAGAACCATAATTTAAATTTGACATTTATTTATTCATATAAAACCATTATTTTGTGGTGGTAGTTTATAAAATTTCCTCAAAATATATAACATAATATTAAGAGTGATAATATTTTAACAAGTTAGAAGAGGCAAAAACTTAAAAAATTTATGAGTATTTTAGAGTTAGAAAGAAAAACTTGTAAACAACGCCAAATTTAAATGTTGTCATTACTATTCACAAGATGTGACATGAAATATTCCCTAGGCCCCATTCGGTGGTAGGAGGACACGAGTATAAGAGTTGGGAATTTTTTTATTCCCAACGATAAGACTTCAAAATTAATTTCCTACTTTTTTCATTGATTAGATGGTTGTGAGCTGGTAAACACCATCTACAATCGCACGTGAGGTGTGTGATGTTAACGCTGAAATAAAAATATTGTTAAGGTAGAAAAGTAATCGAAAAACACAAGAAATTCAAATGATATTTTTAGTTAGTAAATGAAAAACAAAATGAAGTAGTGAAAAGTGGAGAAGTAGAAAAGATTCAGAGTCCAGAAGAAGTGGAGTAGCTTGAAAGGGAAGGTCCACCACCGAATACGAGGGAATTGTTAAGGATAGGGAATGAAGGCGAGATTCCTCCTATAAGCGTGATTGAAAAATTGTTGCTGAGAAAATGTGTCATAGAAAGTGAGTGGAAAAAGGGGCGAGATTCGGTAGGCAGATAAGGTGGGAAGAATCGATATAGTTGTGAAGGAAAGTCGTCGTGTTTCCATGCCCCCAATTTCAATAGTGGCTCTCTTCAAAGTAAAGCCTTGTGTTTTCTGGATTGAAAACAATAAATCCAAGTTAACTGGTAATAGCATTTAGTGAGCTCTAGAAGTTATGGTAGTTGGAACATGGGAGGGTTTTTCATAAGGGCCTCAGATGTTGATCGAATGAGACAACGAGTAATAAAATCAAATATGGACGACAAAAGAAGTTGATGTAAACAATGTCGATGATATAGTTGTGACGTAAACATGCTTTATTCATCTGACAAGTGATAGTCACTCTCCAACCATTGTGAGCCACGTGTACGGTAGATGAATGTTTGTGCTTCGCCGACCAAATACATCATAAGCATAAATGTCTATATCAGTTGCCAAAAATGGAGGAGGCTTCTAGCCGTAATTACTTTTCTTACGATTTCAAGGTAACTCAAGCTAAAGTATTTGAGTTACAGAAATATTAACTCCTGTCGTCCCCAAGACTTCTGGTTTTCAGGGGGTACACGTCCCCACATAACATTTCTTTACATAAATATTTGTCCATGCATGCATTTAAAGTTCTCTTTAGACAAGTTAGGGAATATATTTGATGGAATGCTAGCATGTGTAGAGGTCTTGGGGGTTTGGTGATATTCCATCATTCGTAGGTAATTCAAAGTAGCACATATGGTGACCCCAATAAAGAATTACAACTCCAACAAAATTAACGTTGTTATCCTCTCTGGCGTAATTTTCAACTCATATGCAATTGCTAGCATATATAAAAAACAAAAGGTAGATATAATTATTTCAAATTTTTATTAAAAGGAAATTATGAATTTATTCTATATTTATTGTTTCCAAATTTTTCTCAAATTTATATGTTATTTCACATCAATCCCGAATAAATGACTTTTCCCTTGCAAATGATAATTATGAAAAAGTAAAAACTTTAAATATAAATAATGATGTTAATGCTGAAACGAAAAATATTGGTGAGTGTAACAGGAAATTGAAATGAAGAAAAAAGCACCCTCTTTGAATCGAAGTTAACGACAAAGAAGCATGGCTTTGTGGTTGATACTGAGAATAAGTTTAATATTGGAATTTATTTGTAAGAAGCATATTGAGAGTCAACATGGTCGATTTCTCTTGAAAATAATTCAATGTTCATCTTGCTTAATGCACAAGCTCTTGAGTTCATTCCTAGAGTGCAATCGTCCTAGCCGGTTCAAATGAAAAAACTCACTTAAAGGGTTGTGTTTTTGGATTTAATGCCACCGCCACCGTAATGGTTGCCTTCTCTGTAGGCCTCGCTGCTCCAACTCGAACATCTTCATTTTTGTTTCTCTTTGCACAATATGTGCATACTCCGGTTTGAGGTGGTTTTGGGATATTCACAAATCGAATGGCTAGAGCCCACCATTAAACAAGACTTTGATGAGACAGTGCTCAGGTAATTTTCTTTGTTTCTTGCTCCTCATTCTCTTGAGCACATGAACTTGCACCCGATGAAAATGTGATTGAGGGGAATGGTTAAGTCCCCACACGATGACGAGATTCAAAACTGCGACATAGAAGACAGCGAAAACCTTTCTTGTACTTCAGAGATGGATTCAATTTTTCGCGTGTAGGATCTAAACACAAGGAATCTAGAGCTGGAGGAAGGTTCCCTGACAAATATTCCGACATTGATCTTGGCACAGATGGACAATTGTCTGTTATATGATGATCCAGAGCTTCTCCACAACCGTTCTTCTCGTCCATTAGTTGACGCATTTAATTTTAAAGATACAAAGTCGGTGTTGGAAGAAGAGAATGTTGAAGGCCTCACAATAGTTTTGGTCATCTGACATGTGACAAGTTGTCTCCAACCACTGCGTGCCATGTGTACGGGTGATAAATGTCAGTGCTTCGGTAACCAAATAAATTGTAATCATTCATGTCTCTCACACTGTCGAGAGGGGAGGAGGTTTTCGCTCGAGGAAATGCCTTTCTAGATAATAACTCAAGCTTAATAAAAACATGAAAAACATATCAACAAAAATATTCAAAATACAATATATAAAACACTATTTATGTTATTATATAAATATATGCAAATATAATTTATTATATATATACATATATATATATATATATATATATATATATATAATAACTAAAAAGAATTTTAAAAATGTAGAACATCATTAATAAAATCACTATATATAATATATATATATATATATATATATATATTAAATAAATAAATATTTATTAAAAACCGTAAAACAAACCAAAGAGTAATAACAATATACATATAGAATAAATAAATAAATATATTACAAAATGTGATATATAAAATAAAAACGGTCTATGACTTGTTTGGCAAAGACCATATATATTTCACCGAGAGTAATGATTTCATCGCAAAAAATCCAAATCCATAAAAACTCGTTGAGAATTGTTTTGCTAAATCTCTAGAGAAATTTCTGGCTCAATCACGTAACTCTAAAGGATCTTTCGAGGAATTATCATTTCCTTACGGAAACGTGACAATGGAAGCAACAAAGAGACTGAACAATGCAATGTGGAGAAATCGCTGAACGTTTAATCTGGATTTTTCAGACGACGTATCGAGAGCTCTGGTTTGGGGCGGTTTTGGGATATTCACAAATCAAATGGCTAGAGCCCGCCATTAAAAAAGCCTTGGATGAGACAATGCTCAGGTAATTTGCTTTGTTTCTTGCTCCTCATTCTCTTGAGCACACGAACTTAGAGCCGATGAAAATGTGACTGAGGGGAATGGTTAAGTCCCCGCACGATCCGGATGCCTCGTCTTGCTCCTCATTCTCTTGAGCATGCGAACTTGGAGCTGACAACAATGTGACCGAGGGGAATGGTTAAGTCACCGCACGATCCAGGATGCCTCGTCTGATCGTCTAATCAAACCGAGTTATTGTCATCACATTTGTGCGTTGCACATCTGCGAACCAGCCCATATTTTCTATAACAACACCTAAACTACTTTTTGCTTTTCCCGAAGTACAACAACTTTGTTATTTTTCAAATGCTATTCCCTAATCTAATATATACAATTAGAGAGACACATGTTGGCCTCTAACGATGTAAGTATGGAGAGACTGTTTACAGGATAGTATTATTTTTTTCCAATGGACGCTCTCAGGTCTACGCACAAGCGTGAGCGCGAGTCTTTAGAGGGACATCAGATAACAAGGTAATAACTTAATCACAAAAAATAGGAATGTTTATTACACACATTATCACGCTTGTGTTTTAATGCACATTATTTTCTTGGCCACAACAAAGGAATATAAAATATTATTTTTGCTACGTAATAACAATTTACGATTCCGCCACTTATTGTAAAGAAACAAATCTCCATATAAATTGACATTTTGAATCTTCTTTTGAATATATCTATATCACAAATTTGTATAATTTGATGAATGTATTGACAAATACAAATTCTAATACAAACTTTTTCAACATTTTATTTTACGTATATTTAAAAATACAAAATACTCATACAAACTATACAACTATATATTTTGCATTTATTTACACACATTATCTTTCCTTTTGTTTTAATGCCATATGTGAGAATCTTGTTTCCCCATACACCGTCAAACAAAGCATCTTGGTCAATGCATAATTTTTTGGTCTCCCCTTGCACTAATGCCTTTCGGCATAATAATGGCCGACGATTTCATTGGTTATTTTCTCAAATGCAGCAAAGGAATATTAAATATTGTTTTCTCAGTATAATAAACGCTAACATCTTTTAGCGTAATAACAGTTGGCAATTCCAAAAAGGTGTAAAAAAGGATTTTATGAAAATAAAAAAATATTGCCATCAATGAGTAGAGCTCAAGAAAATATGCACTTTTAGAAAAAACGACACTCGAAAAGGAGCCACGAATGAAAGTTATGGCACATGCAAGTTTTTGTTGCTACATCTTCCTGCACTTTTCCAAAATGGTAAAGTTTTTTCTATGCTTGCGATTTTTCCACTAAAAATCCAAAAATGGAAAAAAAAAAAAAAAGAAAGAAACACTATCTTGGTGAGTTTTCCATTTTTCACGACTTTTTCCATGCATTTTGTAAAAACGCACCAAATCCACGTGTAAGGCAGAGATCAATCCGTGCGGGAGGAGGTTGTTTTCACAAGTTTTTCCATGCTTTTTACAAAACGCACCAAACCCATGTGTAAGACAGATCTCGGTCCATGCGGGAGGAGGTTGAACTTATTTTCCACCGTTGAGATGGTCAACGATGGGGAAGATTTGGATCGTTGGATGCTTTTAGAGACCCCCGGGCATCAAGTGAACCTTTTGGTTTTCCAACTCATCATCAATTGCTATCATCACTCGTGGCTGCTAGGAAAATACATGATTTATTTATTTTCTAGTTTTTTTCTCTTCTTTACATCTCTCCAACTCTTCTACTTCTCCCTTTTCTCACCCTCTTTTCTACATCGCATGGTATAGTTAAGGCCTCTTTGAATGGAAATTTTGTTTTGTGGTCACCACGGATCCAAAAAATATAAGTAAAATTTGAAAACCATGTTTAGAACTACCCAAAAGGAGTCTATTATAAATCCATCTTCGACTTTATTTACAAATGACAACATCCTAAGCATAGACTTGAAGCCAAAGGGGGCCGCGCCGTAATTGCTCTTCAAAAGAACCCATCGGTTATCTAGCTTTATGCATAAGCTCCTTATATCACCCCCAAAGTGTAATTGCATGTACCTGTTCAAATGAATACGCCTGCTTGGAGGACTATCTTTATGGATTCCATGCCTCTGCGATAGTTATTGGCACTGTCACCACAATTAGTTGAGCAGATGCAAGACATAGAGCCCATGGTTGCCTCCACTTTTACTCCAAAGCCCTTAACCGATGAAGCAAGGTAAAATATTCTCTGGTAGATACATGTGGAAAAATGATTTTTTTAAGGAAATATTTAATTGTCGAACCATAGGCCTGCCCCAAAACCCCTAACCTATGCAATCAGAAAAAATAATCTCTAGCAGGTACATGCGAAAAAAATGATTTATTTCGTATTTCAAAAAAGTTTTAACTATCGAACCATTAGCCTACTCCAAAACAACAAGAACTCATCGGTTAGCTAACTTTATGCGCAAGCTCTTGATGTCACCCCAAAGTACAATCACAAGCACTGCTCAAATGAATACCCCCGCCGGGACTATGTTTATGGACTCCACACCTCTCGCAATGCTTATCGTCATCATCGCCATAGATAGTTGAGTAGAAGCAAGATGCAGAGCCCATGGTTGCCTCAATTTTTTCTACAAATCCTTTACCCGATGAAGTAAGGGAAAATATTCTCTGACAGGTACATGTGGAAAAATGATTTATTTCTTATTTTTGGAAAGATTTAATTGTTGAACCATAGGTCTGCTCCAAAACCCCTAACAGATGAAATAAGGAAAAATAATCTCTAGCAGGTACGTGTGAAAAAAATGATTTATTTCATATTTCAAAAAAAAATTACTGTCGAACCATTAGCCTACTCCAAAACTGCTAACCGATGAATTTAGGGAAAATATTATCTAGTAGCTACATGCGAAAAAATAATTTATTTCGTATTTTGGAATAGATTTAACTGTCGAACCATTGGTTATGATTTCCAAATTACATAGATATTTTAAATTTAAGAAATTGATCGTGAAATGGGAGAGTAAAGGTGTTACATCAATTGAAGCTTTTAGTTGTCCAACTCATCATCAATTGCTATCATCACTCATGGCTGCTAGGAAAATACATGATTTATTTATTTTCTAGTTTGTTTCTCTTCTTTACATCTATTTGAATCTTCTAATCCTCCTTTTTCTCACCCTCTTTTCTACATCAAATGGTATAGTTAAGGCCTCTATGAATGGAATTTTTTTTTGTGGTCACCACGGATCCAAAAAATATGAGTAAAATTTGAAAACCATGTTTAACAACTACCCAAAAGGAGTTTATTATAAATCCATCTTCGAATTTATTTACGTCGACAACATCCTAAGCAAAGATGAGGCAGGGGGGGACTGCATCGCAATTGCTCTTGAAAAGAACTCACCGGTTAGCTAGTTTTATGCACAAGCTCTTGATGTCACCCCCAAAGTGCAATTTACAGTACCTATTCAAATGAATATGCTTGCTTGGATGACTATGTTTATGGATTCCATGCCTCTATGATAGTTATCATCACATTTGTCACCACAATTAGTTGAGAAAAAGCAAGACGAAGAGCCCATGGTTGCCTCCACTTTTTCTCCAAAGCCCTTAACCGATGAAGTAAGGGAAAATATTCTCTCAGTAGATACATGTGGAAAAATGTTTTATTTTTTTTTGGGAAGGATTTAATCGTTGAACCATAGGCCGCCCCAAGTAGCAAGATGCAGAGCCCATGGTTGCCTCAATTTTTCTACAAATCCTTTACCCGATGAAGTAAGGGAAAATATTCTCATGATATATGTGGAAAATGATTTATTTCTTATTTTTGGAAAGATTTAATTGTTGGGAACCATAGGTCTGCTCCAAACCCCTAATGTGATGAAATAAGGAAAAATAATCCTAACCTATGCAATTAGGAAAATAATCTCTAGCAGGTACATGTGAAAAAATGATTTATTTCTTATTTCAAAAAGTTTTAATCACGAACCATTAATGGAATTTTTTTGTGGTCCCACGGATCCAAAAAATATGCTCCAAAACAACAAGAACTCATCAATTAGTTAATCAGATGCGCATGCTCCCAAGTCACCCCAAAGTGTAATTTCCAGACTCTATTCAAATGAATACCCTGCGCCTCCTGAGGACTATGTTTATGGACTCCACACCTCTGCAGAGTTATTTTCATCGCCGCCACGCTTAGTTGAGCTCACAGAAGTCACCCCAAAGTGCAAAAGGACATGACTCCACACCTAGAGCCCATCATTACCTCCACTTTTTCTACAAATCCCTTAACCGATGAAGTAAGGGAAAATATTCTCTGACAGGTACATGTGGAAAAATTATTTAGTTCTTATTTTGGGAAATATTTAATTGTCGAACCATAGGCCTGCTCTAAAACCCCTAACCGATGAAGTAATGGAAAATATTCTCTGATGTACATGTGGAAAAATTATTTATTTCTTATTTTGGGAAATATTTAATTGTCGAACCATAGGCCTGCTCTAAAACCCCTAACCGATGAAATAAGGAAAAATAATCTCTAGCAGGCACATGCGAAAAAATGATTTATTTTGTATTTCAGAAAAAAATTACTGTCGAACCATTAGCCTACTCCAAAACTGCGAACCGATGAATTTAGGAAAAATATTATCTAGCAAAATACATGTGAATAAATAATTTATTTCTTATTTCGGAATAGATTTAATTGTCGAACCATTGGTTATGATTTCCATGTTATATAGATATTTAAGATTTATCCATATCTTGTGGTAAACCCCACAACATTTTATTGGCATTAATTTTGAAAATTAATAAATGTATTATTGAATTTAGAACGAAGGTCTAGATGAAGAATAATTTTTCATGGTCTCGAAAGAAGTGACATTTTGCGTAAATGAAACTAATACCCATCAAAGACTGGAAAAATTGATAAATCGAATCAAGACAATCTATGGATGGTCGGCTGTGCTAGAATTTAGGGATCTCTTTATACTTTCACAAGTTATATAAAGGCAAAAATGAAATGTCCCATATTTAGTACTTTGTATGGTTTCTTGTGTCGCATGTTGTTTCCACTATACCGAGCAGAGAAAACAAAAAAAATATGACCGCAATACACATTTTAGAGACTTGATGTTGCAATGAAAATTTTCTTCATGTGCTTCTAATATTATTACAATCAAATAAGATTGGTTAATCTTTTCTCTTTATCGAGGCATGTGTATTTATCAATGTGGCCATCACCTAGGTGTCAAATATGTTGAATGCTCAACAATCAGACATAACTATGTATTGAATTTGTGGCTTGACAAGTGCCAACAAAATGTTTCCTTGGGTTAATTGTTTTTATATTGATAATCAATGCATTCACCTTTTCCCTCGTGGGAAAAGGATAATGTAGGTATGAAATTTTATATTCCTTTTCTGTTATTGGTGGGTGGTGACTGCATCATTTTTTACCACCCATTCCCTCTAAACATTGTAGACTAATAATTCATCGGTTAAATATTAGATCCCGATGGTTTATGGATGAAGGGTCTGTATTTCTATTTATCACAATATATCTTTAAGCACTAAAAAAGTACATGTATTTATTTAAACCTACCATAACACTATGTTTCACGATGATGTAGTTATGTATTTATCGACACCTATTGTAAGAAGCTCTCCAAATAAAAACGTAAAATTATTTTTAAAAATGATTACATAAAATTATTTTAGAAATCATAAAATTTATAAAAAAATATTTTTCGTAAAATCATTATAAAATAATAAAAAAATCAAAATAAACTTCATAAAATAATGAACAATCTAAAAGCAAATACTATAAATTTATAACCCGGCAATGACTATTCCAGTGGAGTGCACCATTTGACATGTGGGGCACGGCCTTTCAATGGACCTTCCATGACACCCTAGTGCCTAAACTTGAAGTTCACAACAGGAGGGCAAAAAATGGCAGATGGGAGTTTGGGACTGAAGCCTCCAATAAGTATATGAGCTTTAAAAATTTGCAGCAATCTCTGATTTGTAATACCTGCAACTCATTAATGATTTGTGGCTCAAATTTAAATATTACTTTAGCAAATTGCAATACCCACAACTACGATTACATGTACCTATCAAGACTTCCACGGCTAGCATTACGCCCGTATCATCGCCTCCCACACCCTTACATGGAAGGAGTTGCATACGCGGCCACACTTATTCTCACAAAACTTGCAACCTGCATATTTTATAAATTCATGCCCCGGCCCATACCTGCATAAACATATTCCCTACCATATTAATCAAATTGTCCAAGTTCGAAATATCAGACTACCATAAAAAAATAAAATAAAAAGCAGACCTTCGTGTTAAGAAAGAGGGCGTTCGCGTCTAAAAAAGGAGCACCGTGCCTCCACACAGTATTCTTCTTAGATTCTTTGCCTCGCAGTTATATGACGACATTGAAGATGGTGTCGATGAAATTGTGTAGACCTTTCACAAGGAGCAGCGAATGTTTGATGGTAGCTTCTTCAAACAAATATATGGACGAGAAACGGTTAGAATGGATGTACCTGTTAATGCAATGCACAAAACGGTTTCCCGAGGACCTCCTCCTCCAATGGATGAAACAAGCTTTCCCTGTGTAATATCCTCCACTTCTAGCTCGAAAGCATCACCCATTAGATGTACTTTTAAAGTGGGTATGCAAAATTTTCTTTCTATGGCTTGGCATGGACGCAATGTCCATTTTCCTGCATCAACGCATGTACCCCCTAATACGTCCACATGGACAAAGTCTAAACTCGAGACCCCGACTAGGTGATTTTTGAGGTCGATCCATATTAGATTCCCCGACCAATCATGTAGGAGACCACGGATCACAATCAACGGACATGTACCTTTGATAACAATTAAGATAAAAGCCGACCGTCAGATGATAGTCCTAAACAAACACACCAATTATCACCCAAGTGGGGCGCTTATAACAAAATGACTATTCAAGCTGTATAAAATCATAAGCCCATGAACACTCTCTTTTCTGTTCCATTCACTCGTAAATTGTAATCAATATGTTTGTCTTTCATGTCAACATTTTATCCTTCTGATAAGCTGTCAGTGCCCATACCTGGTGACTCTATAACAGTCTGTGTTTCATACCTGTCAGCTTCCTTGCACCCACGTATACCAGCGTGCTAAATTGAACTGCCGATGCCAAGTGTAACGCTGGAATACTGCGGTATGTTGTCGACAAATTCTTCTCGGCCATTGCTGTCACCATCAATGTCAGAGAGGGAGAGCTTTTTCCCATAGAGAACACACCTTTCAGCGTAAAAAGACTCATATTTAGTAGTCATATGCATCTGCGTTTGGATCTTCTTCAAATGTATCATGTGCAATCCGTGCATTTGCATCTCCATCCATTGCCGTTTGTTTCTGGTTCTTGGAGGTTTTCTTGATGCTCCTACCTGGATAACCACTAAGGAGATGACACCAATAAAGTGGGTATTCTCAATAATTACTGTTGCAAAGGAAGCATATTGATCATGATCTAATTCTGATTTAGATAAAACAAAAACAAATGTTTCTCGTTAATATCGTGAAAAACATTCACATGGTTACTAATGAAAATTTGGTAGATACAGTGGAAAGTTGTACATATTACAAAATGGATATGGAGAATCTTTAACTTAAAAAAGGTCAAATCACACAAGCTTAATATCAATGTATAATTTTAAAATTTCTATTGATTAAGTCGAATATTTATATTTAATAATCTACATAGTATTAGTAATAATGGGTATGATATTGACCTTTGTTCTTATTAAGAATAAATTTGTATTTTTATGACTATATAAAATATTTTTCCTCTTGTTTTGATTAGAATTTTTATTTTTCCAATTATTCCCCTTACCATAAAAATTTATGATGAGTTATCTCAACTTCAACATTGTTTAAGATTCTCTTTAATTGTATCACTACATTCCTGATATTATGCCTACTCACTATACAAATTCATCCATGTAATGAAGGACTAAAATTTGCAAACTTTTGAAGCCCAAGGACAACATTCATGCCTCCTAGAGGGATTCAATAGCCACATCAGTTTCCTTTTCTCCTAAAATATTCTCTTTTATATCATAGAAAAATATTTCCATTCTTTAGTTGTTTGCTTAGTTGGTATAACATTTGTTAATTATGTCTACTCAAAATTATACACAACTTCTCCTTCAACCCATCTCACATGTGACATAGAAATGTGGATCCATCTACCCCTATTAAAATCTAAAAGATAAAATTATTAGTACAATTAAATTACATTTATCGCTATAAATCCAAGATCCTTGTAGCTAGAAAAGTATATGAAGATAACAAAAATTAATATCCTTCACACTAAATTGGTCTCTTATAACAATCATGTTCCCCAATACCATGCCTGTACAATAATGAGTGAATCATGTGGTAAAATTAATTGAAAATATTAAATTACAATCAAAGCAAATGTGAAAAAAAATTCAAAAATTCAAATGAGACAAAAGTTAGAATTTAGATATGATGGTGATAACATGCTTATAAAAATCAAAATCTATCATGTAATTTTTCTGTCATGCAAAGTTATATTACAAAAATATCCCTCAAAATAAGATATACCCAGTACATGATAGTAATATGTGTAAATAATTTAATGTAACATAATCTAGTTTTCATTTGGTTCAATTCACATGATTTTACGTCGGTGAGATGACCCATGTCACAACTATGACTAAATTAGTTACCCAAATCGTCCTCACTATGCCACACTCGAATATTTACAACTCAAAGTTTACTTGACAAAAGGAATAGGGTTTATTTCATGGTTTAGTTATATGATACTAATTTCATAAGACATTCAGAAATAATTAGATATGTAAAGATGCAAAAACATTATGTAACCAATGTGCTTTGAAGAACATTAATTGCACTAGGATATTTTACCAATTTTTACACAAATACTCATCAAGATTAATTGTATAGAACGATTTTTCTAATGTGTTAAAAGAACATTAAGAGTGGAATAAAACATACACTTTGAAAAAAAAGAGTTGTAGTTTTTATTCAAATCAAACATATGGATATATTTATACCTATATAACATCCCAATTATGTATCAATATACATATTATAGCATTGATATAATTGAATTTATTTGTTGTTTATGTAAATGAAATTGAGGATTAAACAATGGTTATATGATTCAAATATATAAAGAAAATCACGATATGTACGTAGATTAATTTATAAAATGGGTAATATACCCTATTCCACATATCTTGAGTTCTCATATGCATGTAGAACATACATTAATAAATGGAAAGGCATCAAATGTTTTGTGTGTATAAGAAAATCAAATACATTTTCTACTAGAATTCAAAATGGTCCATATTAATATGTCATCAATTTTCTATCTTTCTTGTATTTCAGAGGTAAATCATAAGTATTATAAAAAAATTTGTTCAAAATGTAGAATTCTCTTGGAATTTTAAAAATGTAGTCTAGATGTCATAGAGTTTTAATGTAAATATGTATTTTATTTCGTAATAGATGACACCATAATCACATTTAAGGTTACTACATTTGAAAACATTACTACATTGATAATAGCCGTAAAACACAAGAATTGCATCTTCTAGAGTTAACTCTCGATAAATGTAGGCCTATTTTAAAGTCATTTCTCTCACCATTACCATTTCAAACTCTACACAAATTTGGAGGTATATAACAAGAAGTTAAGTTGATTGTATTATTCTCGTGCTTTGTTGGCATATACGATACCTCATCATAAAATATATCTTTAGTAGATGTATTTACTAAAATGTCATAGATATGTAATCAAACTTGTTATATTTTTCATGTTGCATGTAATTCCATCACTATCATATACTCGTGAATGTGTCCCTATTAGATATGTAATTAGTAATTCCTCCTAGATACTAAGTTTAGTAAACCGATACATCTCATATTTCATGTACATCCTTTTGTGTGCGTTTATTGTCAATTTGGAATTCTATCTAATATATATTTATGTACATATATTCCTTTCTTTCATGTATTTTTTGCATTCAGATATTAGTTACACACACTAAGTTAGTTTTCTTGTCTACATTCAATATGTACACAACATTTTACTACGTATTCTTACACATATATCTTACATTTATACATTTTTTTGTTCTATGTTTTTTTATTTTATAAAATGGGTAATATAACCTATTCCACATATCTTGAGTTCTCACATGCATGTAGAACATACACTAAAAAATGGAAAGGCATCAAATGTTTTTGTGTATAAGAAAATCAAATACATTTTCTACTACAATTGAAAAATGGTCCAGATTAATAAGTCATCAATTTTTGTCTTTCTTGTATTTCATAGGTAATTCATAACTATTATTAAAAAACTTGTTCAAAATGTAGAATCCTCTTGGAATTTTAAAAATGTAATCTAGATGTCATAGATTTTGAATGTAATTATGTATTTTATTTCATAATAGATTACACTATAAGCACATCTAAGGTTATACTGGTTTTGAAAACATTTCTACATTGATAATAGCCGTAAAACACAAGAATTGTATCTTCTAGAGTTAACTCTTAATATACGTAGGCCTATTTTTAAGTCATTTCTCTCACTAGTACCATTTCAAACTCTACACAAATTTCGAGGTATATAACAAGAAATTAATTTGATTGTATTATTCTCGTGTTGTTGACATATACAATACCTCAACATAAAATGTATCTTTAGTAGATGCATTTACTAAAATTTCATAGATATGTAATCAAACTTGTTATATTTTTCATGTTGCATGTAATTCCCTCACTATCATATACTCGGAGAATGTGTCCCTATTATATATGTAATTAGTAATTCCTCCTAGATACTAAGTCTAGAAAACTGATACATCTCATATTTCATGTACATCCTTTGTGTGCGTTTATTGTCAATTTGGAATTCGATCTAATATATATTTATGTACATATATATATTCCTTTTTTCATGTATTTTTGCATACAAATATTAGTTATACACACCAAGTTAGTTTTCTTGTCTATATGCAATATGGACACAACATTTTACTACTTATTCTTACACATATATCTTACATTTATCCATTTTTTGTTCTATGTTTTATTTTCTAATATTTATATTTTGTTTTGCATTCCAATGATTGTAAATAGGCATATTAAATTCATAACTAGAAAAAATGTATTCTTCTATTACAATAATAACAAAAACAAAATAAGGATTCTTGTTACAAATGAAATCAAATACAAAAAATTTATAACATTATTGAGACCACATCCTTGACTTAACATGAGGGATATTTCCAACCTCATACCATAGTTCATGTTCCTCTTCTAGATGTGCAGAAAAAATCATATAATAATCGATCTCCTCTCCTCTACACAGAAATTTTGTTTATACATTAATTTATATCCTGGAATATAGATAAGGGTTTTCAATTATTGTGGTATTTTAAATTCATGAATTTATGGAAAGGATGATCATCATTTGTTGACTTGGAATATCATGGACCTAAGGGTTGATCTATAACATCATCTTCACTTAGTTATGTAGAGGAAATTCTCATAAAAAATGTGAATCCCATATTGTATCCGACACATGAAAGGGGTGAGATAAAATTGAAACAACCATGCCATGTACTTATTGCATTATACTACTTCCATGTTCATACATGTGGGATGCTAGGTTAGGGATTTGGACATGTTGGTTATTTGGAGAATTAGGTCTACCAAAAAGGATTTCAACTTATTCATTAGTAAATCTCATTATTTATCCATGTTGTGTTCTAAAACATCTCATCACCATTACTAAAAATAAATCCATATTGAATTTTAAGCACTCCTTGGAATTCCATCTGAAAATATTTAAACTTTCCCTATTATACACCATTTGAATTTCAACATTTTTGACTTATATGACATTGAATGTTAAATAGGTCAACCAAGAAGTGCCCTAAGAAATGCACATAGCACTAACCATAACCTTATTATCACTCCCTTCCTCAAACAAATAGAGAGGTTAAAATATTTATATGTTTCCTACAGCCCAAAAATCATACTCGCCGATAACCTATTTACTAGCCAACTATAGGTTTGTCTCCTATCAATGTATATGTGATTGATATTTTGTATGGCTTACCCATATTGGTTTCCAACCGTGGCTTAATTGGTCCTATAGCCACACATAAAACAAGTTTGCATGCCTTAATATAAATTATGTTTTCTAAGGTACATGTTATTCAATTTTTCCCTCAGGAAAAATTAAACAAACACAACCTTACATAGGAAATGAATGGAGGCCCAGGCCTAAAATTTCAGAGTTTCGACATTCAAATTTCGGACAAAAATCGGGGTGAAAAGGAATCAACAAAGCCCAAACTCTGGAAGTCTGAAATTCAGAATTTTAGGTTTCGATATTTGGAGATCTCTGTGGATCGAAAAAGAAAAAAGTCGAAAAATAAAAAAGTACAAAATCCTAAAAGGAAAAAGTCCAAAAGGAAAAATATTCTGAAATTTTGCATTTTCGAGTTTCGAGATTCAATTTTATGAGTTTTGGAACTCTTAAGGTGATTTGAAGGATGAAGAGTGATGAAAAATCTGAAATAAAAGTTCAAGAATTCTAAAAGTATGAAATTTTAGACTTTCGGGTTTTGGAGTTTCAAATTTTTTTGAGCACCCAAGAAGATGAACATTAGTCCGACTTACAAAACAAAAATGTCCAAAATTTTGAATTTCGTGGATTTCAAAGGTTACACACATTTTGGACTCGAAAAGGAAAATAAAGAACTTGCACTTTTTGTAGAACGATACCTTGACCTTTAGATGGCCATAAATTTTTATTGGGAGCTCGGATTTGCACAAGAAAGAATTTTTTTCAAATATTATAGTATTCTCTACACAACTAATTTTCGGAAAATAATAATTAACATGAGGTATGAAAACTATTTTTGACGGTTCAAGAACCAAATAATGTGCTAGAGGAGGTGCAAAGTTGGTTTCACCATAGAACATAAACTATTAGTGATATTTTTATTTCTAGTTTACCTAGTCAAACAACACAAATGAATATGAGGCTTTGTTTCAAGGAATTCATTGGGCCAAAAAGAGGCATAAAGAATTTGTAAGTATTTGGAGATAGCGATTTGATTGTTAACCATGTCAAAAGACAACATGCCACAAAGAATGACCTACTCCAAAGCTATAAAAATAGGGTATGGGACCTAATCAAAGACTTTGAAGCATTTAACATTTTTTCCATACCAAGGAAGAAGAATAAAGATATGGACAAACTTGCAGCAATTGGAGAAACTTTCGATGTGGTTGAAAATATCAAAAGAGACAAAATGCAGCCACACATCCATGCGATTGTATGGCCATCAGTTCTAGACAATAACACAAGTTGGTAAGTGTTTTAGAATGATCAATAGATTGTCAATTTATTACAAGATGAGGCTCAATTCGAGATAGGAATCAAGACAAATTAAAGCATCAATACAGGGGATCAAGTAGTATAGCTGCGGATAAACAAACTTCCAAAGGGCTTACTAACACTGGAGTCAATATTCAATCCTAATAATAGGTTTCGTAAAGAGAAGGCTAACATATAGGTCAAGGAGAGGATTCGAACCTATTTTGATTGGGGAAGTAAAAAAATCCAAATCGAGAAGGGTGACCACCGAAAAGAGAGACATGAGAAAACATAACTATGCCAATAATTTACAAATGTCTTCACTGGAGATATGAGGAGTTGTGACTAATAAATCCAAAGTTGGCACAACATACAATTGAACTAGACCTAGATGCTAAGCCTATCGGAAGAAGAAAATACCAATCAACCCACACATTTAACCTCTTATGAAGAAAGAGATAAACAAGATGATAGAGGTAAGCATTATATTCCCAATCAAGCATTCAAGCTAGGTTATAAACTTGGTACCGGTCAACAAAAAGAATGGAGAAATCATGTTGTCTATGGACTTCCGAGACTTGAACATGACATCTCTCAAAGATCATTACCCACTCCCTTTAATTGTAAAAATCTTATAGGTGGTATCCAAATTAGAAATATTGTATCATATATGGGTTTTAAGGGTATAATCAGATAATGGTGAAAGAAGATGATCAGTTCAAAATGATTTCACCACTAAGTGAGGAACCTATGCCTACACAAAAATGTCATTTGGATTGTCTAATGTCGAGCCACTTTCCAAATGGCGATGGACATGGAATAGAAAGGGGTTAATCAACAAAATAGTACTGATATATCTTTATGATATCACCGTGTTCTCCAAAATGCAATGGGTTCACCTCTTTCATCCGAAACTGTTGTTTCAAAGGTGTAGGAGATTTGGGTTATCATTGAATCCCAAATAATGCATATTCTGTCTCACAAAGTCAAGCTCCTAGGTCATATTGTGTTAAGGAAAGGATTGACGATTTAACCAGAAAGAGTTGAAGAAATATGAGCATTTCCCTTGCCAAGCCATAAGAAGGATATTTAGAGCTTCTTAGGAAGGACAAATTTTGTCTATAGGTTTGTGCCAAATTTCAAAGGCTCTTGTGAAGCCAATAAAACTAATGTTAAATAAGATCATGGCATTTAAGTGGATAGTTAAGGGTAAGGAAAGTTTTGAAGCATTAAAAGAGACTATATCCTAAGCTCTAATGCTCATCAATCCAAACTTATCTAAGGAATTCATGCTCTATGCCTTTAGTGGTTTGGACACAATTTCTACAATTTTAGTAAAACAAAACAAAGAGGGGTCCGAATGCCCTACTTGCCTTCTTCAACAAAGTTTGGGGAATATGATACTCGGTACTCCTTCATCAAGAACCACGTCATTGTGCGATAAGAAGCTTAAATAAGTTGAAACACCTAGTTTCAAACAACACAATCTAACTACTAGTTTCCCATGCTGGAGTCAAGGATTTTCTTCTAAAAAAATATCTAAATGAGAAACGTGCAGGGTGTATAAATCATGTCATGGAATATGTCATTGAAATTAAATTTATGAAGCTGGTCCATGGGAAAGGAATTTGTGAAAATATAGGCTTGAGTCAACAGGTTGAACCAAGTGATGAAAATGAAGTTATTTTGGTGCTACAAGATGATCAAGATCAAGTAAATGATAATGTACCTATCCCTTGTTAGACTCAAAATATGATACAATTCTTACAAACAAGACTATGCCCTCAAGAAATGAGAAAAACAAATAGGAGATACTTCAGTTTACATGCCATCCCATATTTTCTTGTTGATGGTGTTTTGTTAAAGAAAGACATGAATGGTGTTCTACTAAGATGTATTGGGACAGTCGATTGAGAAGGTGTTACAAGATTTTCATGATGGAGAATTCAGAGGTCATTTTTCTCCATGGGTAACAACTCTCAAAATAATTAGGGCGGGGTATTATTGGCTCATAGTGTTTAACGACTTCTATACTTAGATAAAAAGGTGTAAAAATGTGTGTTCTTCACGGGTAAGGAAAAGTTAAGCAAACTTCCATTGTACCCAATTTTGGTTGACCAGATTCATGCAATGGGGTTTGGACTTCATTGAGTCATCAATCCAAATTATAGCTAAGGTCACAAGTTGATTCTGACAAAGAAATAACTATTTCACCAAGTGGACCAAGGCGGTAGCACTCAACAAAGCAAACAACTCTAGCATATTAGAATTTTATAAAGGAATAGTTACCATATTCGGTGTACCACCATTATCATATCAGATCATGCATTGGTGTTCCTAGGTTCCATGATCATGGTATGGGATGTTAAGAATATAATTTACTCAAGAACCTCTTAACACTATTACCCACAGGGTAATGGATAGGTAGAGTCAAAAACAATAATTTTCTAAGAATCATCGGAAGGAATCGGATGAAAAATAAAGAACACGCCATACAAAGAAAAAATCAAAATTATGGGCTGACAAGATAACACCAAAGAGGTAAACAGGTAATTCCCCTACAATTTAGTCTATTGGAAAGAGGCAGTATTACCTATATCATTAGAACTACTCACATTGGAGTTAATGAAGCAGTTGGAGTTTTCTCAATTTAAACAAATGGAGGATAGGTATGTAGAGCTGATGGAATTGGAAGACATCAGAGTACATGTAGTTTAAATGATAGAGAAAGATCAAGCCTTAGTCAAAAGATTGTTTGATAAGAAAGCAAGTGTAAGAACTTTCATAGAATGGGACCTAGTTCAAAAATGAGATGCGATCGGGCAAAAATGGGTGGGCATTCCAAGTTTGATGCCATTTTAAGTGGCTCCTACATGGTCATGGGATGTAAAAATAACAAGGCCTTCCAATTGTCTACATTAGATGGAGAGGAGCTTTCGATTCCATTTATGAGAATCTATCTTAAACATTTTTACTAAAAAGAAAAAAATTCACCCTTGTATATATTAGGCTAGGATTTTAATTCCTCTAAGTGCATATGAACATTTTTTTATTATAGTCTAGGTTTCAATTTCCATAAGTAATTTGGCACAATTTTTATTGCTCCCGGGTTGTATCATTTTGCTTTCAATTTTCCTCTTGACGGATTCTATAATGGAAGAGAAGTTCATAATGTAGGAATAGTTGTTGATTTAAAGGAAAACATTTCAGGGCAACTAGAAACAGTTTCAGAAAGTCCGTTTCAAGGATAGGAAAAATCCCCATTTCAAAACAATTTTTACTCTCAAAATCTCATCTTCAAGGCTTCTTATGAAAATTGAGAGTGCAAGTAATGTGAACAGTTCAAGATCAACAAGTGTAAGCAATCGTTCAAGTTTCAAATACAAGATGGATATCAAGCGATCATTCATGACTCCATGCCCAAAGTGGATACTTCAAGGTAGCTGATGTTTCATAGGAGGTAGGTGATCTTGTGAGTCACCAAATTATTATCATATTTTTCCTCATACAAAATTAAATAAATGCAACCTTGCACGGAAAAGAATAGAGGCCTGGCCCGAAATTGAGTTTCGTCATTCGACATTTTTGGACAAAAATCATCAATAAAAGGAATGAACAAAGTCCAAAATACCAAAGTCCGAAAGTCTGAAATTCAAACCTTCTTGATTCAAAGATCTTGGTGGGTCAAAAAAGAAAAAAGTCCAAAAGACAAAGAATCCCAAAAGGAAAAAGTTTGAAAGGCAAAAGTTTTGAAAATACAAAAGTCTAAAATTTTAGACATTCAGGTTTTGGAGTCTCGAAGATTCGAGGTTTCGGTGTTTTGGAACTCTTGAGGTGATTTTAAGGATGAATAGTGACAAAAATCTGAAATGGAAAGTTCCAAAATTTTGAAATTCTAAAATTTTGGACTTTCAGTGTTTTGAAGTTTTCATGCATCCAAGTAGATGAATAAGTAGCCCAAATTTTGAAACCAAAATGTATGAAATTCTGAATTTCATGTTTTTGGAGGTCACACGCATTTAGGACTCTGAAAATGGAAGATCAAGAACTCACATTTTATGAAGAACGATACCATAGACTTCGAGATCGACATAACTTTTTACTAGGAGCTCAGTTAACACAAGAAAAGACTTTTTGGAAATGTTATAGTCTTCTCTACACAAATAATTTTCAAAAATAACGATGAAAATGAGGTATGAAAACTATTTTTGACGGTTCATGAAGTAAAGAAGGTGCTTTGGAGGAGGTGCAAAGTTGGTTTCACTACAGAACTTAAAGTATTATTCATCTTTTTGTTTCCACTTTTCCTATTCAAACAACACAAGTTGAATACGAGGCTTTGATTCATGGATTTCCTTGGGTGAAAAAAGGAGGCATAAAGAATTTGTAATTATTCAAAGATAACGATCTGATTGTTAACCAAGTCGAAGACAACATGCCGCAAAGAATGACCTAATAAAAGATAAAAAAATAGGATATAGGACCTAATTGAAGATTTTGAGGCATTTAAAATTGTGTCTATACCCATGAAGAAGAAGAAAGATGCGAGACAAAATTTATGTAATTAGAGCAACTTTCGATTTGGTTGACAATATCAAAATACAAAAATGTAACCACATATCCATGTGATTGTAAGGAAATCATTTTAAGACAATAATACAAGTTAGAAGGTGTCTTAGAACGATTAATAGATCGTCCATTTCTTTGTAAGAAGAGGCTGAAATCCAGGCTAGAAGCAAGAAAAATTAGAATAATAGTATAGGGATCATGTAGTATAGCTGAAGATAAACAAGATTCTAAAGGGTTTAGTAATATTAGTGTTAATATTCAATCCTAACCAGCTTTTTTGTAAAGAAAAGGCTAACATACAAGTCAAGGGATAGGATTTAGAACCTATTTCAATTGGGGAGGGAAAACACTCAAAATTGGAAATGTGTCCACCAAATAAGAGAGGATTGAGTTAAGAAAAATCTTGGATTAATTTCTAGATGTCCTTCCCTGGAGCTATGAGGAACTCGGGAGGATTCAATTCAAATTTGGCACAACATACAATTGAACTGGACCTAGATGCTAAGCCCATCGAAAGAAGCAAAGACTATTCAACTCACACATCAACCTCTTATGAAGAAAGAGATAAACAAGATGATAAAGGCAACCATTATATTCCCAATCAATCATTCAAGATGCATTACAAACCGGGTACCGGTCAGGAAAAAGAATGAATAAATGAGGTTGTTTGTGGACTTCCAAGAATTAAACAGGCATCTCTCAAATATCATTACCTACTCCCTTCAATGGAGGGAATCTTACAGTTTTAATCGAGATAAGAAAGATTCTCTCTCCTAGATGGGTTCTTGGGGTATAATCGGATAATGGTGAAGGAAGATGATCAATTCAAAATGGATTTCACCACTCAGTGGGGCGCCTATGCCTACAGGAAATCCTATTTTGATTTTCTAATGTCGAAGCCACTTTCTAAAGGGCGATGGACATGGAATTCAAGGGTTTAATCAAATAAATGGTAATGATATATCTTGATGATATCACTATGTTATCCAAAAATGTAATGGATCACCTCTTTATAGTGAGACATATATTTTAGAGGTGTAGGAGGTTTTGGCTATCATTGAATCCCCAATAATGCATATTCGTGGCTCACAAAGGCAATCTACTAGGCCATATCATGTTAAAGGAAGGATTGATCGATTGAACCGAAAGATTTGAAGTAATTCGAGCATTGCCCTTCTCAAGACATATGAAGGCTCTTGAGCTTCGTAGGAATGATAAATTTTTCCACACATTTGTGTAGAATTTTGCCTTTCTCGTTAAGCCAATAACACCGATGTTAAAGAAGAACATCGCATTTAAGTGGAAAATTGAGGGTAAGGCAAGTTTTGAAGAAATAAAAGAGCCTATATATAAAGCTCCAACTCTCGTCAATCCAAAATTCTCTAAGGACTTCATGCTCTGTGCCTTTAGTGGTTTAGACACTATTTCTACAATTTTAGTACAAAAAAAAAGAGGGGTCTGAACAACAGTTGCCTTCTTTAGTCAAAGTTTGGGGGAATATGAAACTTCAGTACTCCTTCATCAAGAAGCATGTCCTTGTAGCGATTAGAAGCTTAAATAAGTTCAAATAAATAGTATCAAACAACAAGATCGAACTCCTAGTTTCCCATTCGGGAGTCAAGGATTTTCTTCTAAACAAATATCTGAATGAGAAATGTGTAGGATGGATCATTCATGTCGTGGAATATGACATTGAAATTAAATTCAATAATCTGGTCCGTGGAAATGACTATGTGAACAGCTAGCCTCGAGTCAATATGTTGAAGAAAGTAATGAAAACTAAGTTGTTTTGGTGCTGCGGGATGATCAAGAACAAGCAAATGATAATGTTCCTATCCCTTTTTGGACTCAAAATATGATATAATAACAACAAAGAGGACTATACCCTCCATAAATGAGAAAAATAAAGAGGAGATACTTTAGATTATAAGCCATCCCATATGTGCTTTTTGATGGTGTTTTGTTCAGAAAGACATCAATGGTGTTCTACTAAGATGCATTGGGATAGACCAAATTAGTAAGGTGTTATAAAATTTTCACGATGGAAAAGTCGGAGGTCATTTTTCTCCGTGGGTAACAACTCTAACAATAATGAGGGCAGGGTATTATTAGCCCATAGTGTTTAACAACAGCAATACTTGGATCAAAAGGTGTAAAAATTGTGCCTTCTTCACATCTAAGGAAAAATTACTAGCACTTCCATTGCAGCACCGAATTTCAGTTGACCATCCATTCATGCAATGGGTATTGGACTTCATTGGAGTCATCAATAAAAATTCAAGCCAAGATTACAAGTGGATTCTGACAAGTAATAGACTATTTCACCAAGTTGACCGATGCGGTAGCACTTAAAGTAGAAAATGAGTCTAGCATACTAGAATTTTATGAAGGAATAGAGACAAGATTCAGTATACCGACCACTATTATATCACACAATTCATTGGCGTTCCTAGGTTCCAAGATCACAAAATGGGTTGTTAAGAAAAAAATCTACTTAAGCACCTCTTCAAACTATTACCCATGGGGTAATGGAAAAACAGAGTCCACAAACATGAATTTACTAAGAATCATCAGGACTCTTGATGAAAACAAAATAACATGGCATACAAAGCAAAAATCAGCATTATGGGTGACAGGATAACACCAAAGAGGTCAACAGGGAATTATCATACAAGTTATTCTATGTGAAAGAGGAAGTGTTTCATATATCATTAGAACTACTTGCATTGGAGTTCATGAAGTAGTTGGAGTTTGAATTTGAACAATGGAGGCTAGGTATTCAGAACTGGTGGAATTGGAAGAAATAAGAGGACAATCAGGTCAAATGATAGAGAAAGATGGAGCCTTAGTCGAATATGATTTGATCAGAAAACAAGAGCAAGAACCTTCTAAGAACGGACCTACCTATAAAATGGGACGTAGATCGGGAAAAAATCAAGCACGCATTTCAAGTTTGATGTTATTTGGAGTGGCCCCTCTGACATCATCACAGGCCGCAAAAAGTAAAAATTCCTTCAATTTTGTACATTTTATAGAGAGGAGCTTCGATTCCAGTTAACAAATTCTATCTTAAACATTGATACTAAAAAGAAAACGTTTTCACCCTTGTATATATTAGCCTAGGATTTTAATTCCTCTAAGTGCATATGCACATTATCTTTTTGTAGTCTAGGATTCAATTTTCCTTAGTGCTTTGGCACAATTTTTATTTCTCCCAAGTTGTATCATTGTCCTTTCAAAGGTGTGCCTCACGCCAAATATTGTAATGGAAAAGAAGTTCATATTATAGGAATAGTTGCTAATTTCAAGGGAAAACAAATGCGGGGCAACTAGAATTAGGTTTCAGCAGTACCATCCATTTTGAGAACAAGTGAAAGCCCCATGTCAATACAATTTTATACTCTCACAAATGTCATCTTCAATACTTTCTTATGAAAATTTAGAGAGTGCTGCAGCGTTGAACAGGTTTGGGATCGGTAAGTGCAAGCGATCGGGTTCAAGTTTAAAGTACAAGATTAGTATCACGCTATAAATTTTTACTGCATTCCCAATGGATAATTCAAGGAAACTTATCGTTCACCTAGCGGGAAGGTCATCCCATGATTCGCAAAATTGTTATCAAATTTTTCCCTCATGAAAAATTAAACAAATGAAACCTTCCACTGAAAAAGAATATAGGCCCACACCCAAATTTTGTAGAGTTTCGCATTTGGAATTTCCAAGAAAAATTATGCCAAAAAGGAATAAAAATTTCTGAAATCTCGAAGTCCAAATATCCGAAATTTGGACTTTCAGGTTTTGGAGTTTCAAAGATCTTAGTGGGTCGAAAAGGAAAAAGTCTAAAAAAGAAAAACAATCCGAAATCCTAAAAGGAAAAAGTCCGAAAGGTGAAAATGTTCTAAATTCTTAAATTCTGAAATTTCAGACTTTTGGGTTTTAGAGTTTCAAAAATTTTCAAGGGATTTGAAGGATGAACAATGACAGAGACTCATAAATGAAAAGTTCCAAATTTCTAAAAGTACAAATTTTTAGAATTTTATGTTTAAGACTTTTAGATTTTTCACTTACCCAAGAAGATGAACAATAGCCAAAATTTCAAAACCAAATGTCTAAAAGTCTAAATTTTAGAGTTTCCACTCATTTTGGACTCGAAAAAGGAAGATCAAGAACTTATGTATTTTGCATAACGATACCCCGACCTTCAGATGCCCATAAATTTTGACAAGGAGCTCAGATTTGCACAAGAAAGGAATTTTTGGAAATCTTACAGTCTCTTCTACACAACTACATTTCGGAAAAAAATGATGACAATGAAGTATGGAAACTATTTTTCGATGGTTCAAGAAGAAAACAAGGTCTTTGGAGGAGGTGTAAATTTGGTTTCACCATAGAACATCAAGTCTTATTCATCTTTTCATTTTCAGTTTTCTTAAATAAACAACACAGCTAAATACGAGGATTTGATTCATGGACTTCATTGGGCCAAGAAAAGAGGCATAAAGAATTTGTAAGTATTCATAGATAGTGAGCTGATTGTTAACCAAGTCAAGACAACATGTCACAAAGAATTAGCTACTCAAAACTTACAAAAATTGGGTATGGGACCTAATTGAAGATTTTGAATCATTTAACATTGTGTACATACCCGGGAAGAAGAATGAAGTTACAGATAGACTTGAATCCATTGGAGAAACTTTCGATGTGGTTGACAATATCAAAAGAGACAAAACAAAAGCATACATCCATGTGATTTTAAGGTCATCGATTCGAGACAATAACACAAGCTGACACGTGTTTGAGAATGAAAAAGCAGTTGTTAGTTTCTTGCAAGAAAGGGATGAATTCTAAGCTAGGAATCATGACAAATTAGAACAATAGTATGGGGATCAAGTAGTACATCTATGGAAAAACAATTTTCCAAAGGGTTTAGTAATACTTGGAGTCAATATTCAATCATAACATATAGGTCAAGGAAAAGGATTCGAACATATTTTGATTGGGGAAGGAAAAACAATCCAAATCAGAAAGGTGGCCACTAAACAAGAGAGACATGAGTTCACACAACTCTACCAATATTTTCAATACGTCTTCGTCTCAAGCTATGAGGACTGTGAGGATTCAATCGCAAGTTGACACAACATATAATTTAAGCTGGACCAAAACATTAAGCCCATCAGGTAGAAGCAAATACCATTCAACCCACACATTGAACCTCTTATGAAGAAAGAGCTAAACAAACTGATAGAGGAAAGCATTATATTCCCAATCAACCATTCAAGTTATGTTGCAAACTTGTACTGGTCAGAAAAAGAATTGAGAAATCAAGTTATGCATGGACTTTCGAGACTTGAACATGGCTTCTCTCAAAGATCATTACCCACCCCCTTCAATGGAGAAAATCTTATAGATGGTAGCTAGATCAGAAATATTCTCTCACGTAGATGGCTACTCGGGGTATAATCGAGATAATGGTGAAATAATATGATCAGTTCAAAATGAATTTTACCACTAAGTGGGTCACCTATTCCTACGGAAAATGTCATTTGGATTGTCTAATGTGGGAGACACTTTCAAAATGGTGATGGACATGGCATTCAACGGGTTGATCAACAAAATAATAGTGATATATCTTGACGATATCAACGTGTTCTCCAAAAACATAGCGGATCACCTATTTCATCTAAGAAAGGTATTTCTATCGTGTCAATGGAAGGATTAATGATTGACTCGAAAAGAGTTAAAGCAATTCGAGTATGTTCCTTTCAAGCCATAAGAAGGCTCTTCAGAGATTCTTAGGAAAGATCAATTTTGTCCACAGTTTGTTCTAATTTTCCACTCTTGTGAAGCCAATACCAATGACGTTAAAAATAGCATGACATGTAAGTCGAAAGTGAGTGTAAGGAAAATTGTGAATCAATAAAAGAGGTTATATCCCAAGCTCCAACTGTCATCAAGACTTCTCTAGGGACTTCATACTCTATCCATTTAGTGGTTGAGACATGATCTCTACAATTTTAGTACAAAAAAACAAAGAGGAGTCTAAATAGTTGGTTTCCTTCTTCAAAGAAAATTTTGGGGGAATATGAAACTTGGTACTCCTTCATCGAGAAGCATGCCCTTGTAGTGATCATAAGCTTAAATAATTTCAAACAACATGATCGAACTACTATTTTCCCATGTAGAGTCAAGTATTTCCTTCTAAACAAATATCCGAATGAGAAATGTGTAGGGTGAATCACTCATGTCATGGAATATGACATTGAAATTAAAGTCACTAATCTATTATGTGGGAGAGGAATGTGTGAACAAATCACCTTTAGTCAACAGTTAAAGTAATTAATGAAAACAAAGTTGTTTCGGTGTTGCAGGATGATGAAGAGAAAGAAAATCATAGTGTTCCTATTCCTTTTTGGACTCAAAACATGATACAATTCCTATAAAAATATTATGCCCTCCAGAAATGATAAAAACAAAGTGATACTCCATATAACAATGCATCCCATATGTTCTTATTGATGGTGTTTTGTCCAAGAAAGACACCAATGTTGTTTTACTAAGATGCATTGGGACATGTCGATTGAGAAGGTGTTACAATATTTTCATGATGGAGAAGTCATGTCATTTTTATCCACAATTAAAAACTCTAAAAATAATGAGGGCATTGTATTATTGGCCCACAGTGTTTAACTATTGCTATACTAAGATCAAAAGGTGTAAAAAATGTGCATTCTTCACAGGTAACAAAAATTTAGTAGCACTTCCATTACACCCAATTTCGGTTGACCAACCATTCATGTAATGGGGATTGTAATTTACTGAGTCTTCCATCGAAATTATAGCTAAGGTCACAAGTGGATTCTGACAAAGAAAGAACTATTTCACCAAGTGGGTGAGGAGGTAGCACTCAACGAAGAAAATGAGTCTAGCATACTAGACTTTTATAAAGGAATAGTGACCAGATTAAGTGTACCAGCCACTATCATATAAGATAATGCATTGGCATTCCTAGGTTCCAAGATCACGGAATGGGTTGTTAAGAATGGAATCTACTCAAGAACCTCCTCTAACTATTACCCAGAGGGTAATGGACATGTAGAGTCCAAAATAATTTTTTTCTAAGAATCATCGAAGGTTTTCGGATGAAAAAACATCGCATACCAAAGCTAAAATTAGCATTATGGGTTGTGAGGATAACACCGAAGATCTCAACAGGAATTCCCCCTACAAGTTAGTCTATGGGAAAGAGGCAAGTGTTTCCTATATCATTAGAACTACTGCATTGGAGTTCATGAAGCAGTTGGGGTTTTCTTAATTTGAACCAATGGATGTTAGGTATGTACAACTGATGGAATTGGAAGAAATCAAAGGACATGTAGTTCAAATGATAGAGAAATATCAAGCCTTAGTCAAAATATGGTTTAATAAAAAAGCAAAGCAAGAACCTTCCAAGAATGGGACGTAGTTCTAAAATTGGATACAGATCGGGAAAAACGGAAGGAATTCCAATTTTGATGCAATTTTGAGTAGCCCCTACAAGGTCATGGGATGTAAAAGTAGCAATGTCTTCTAATTGTATACATTGGATGGAGGAGCTTTTGATTCCGGTTAATGAAATCTATCTTAAACATTGCTTCTTTGAAAATAAAAATCACACTTGTATATATTAGCCTAGGATTTTAATTCCTTTAATTACACATGCACATTGTCTTATTGTAGTCTAGGTTTAAATTTACCTAAGTTCTTTGGCACAAGTTTTATTGCTCCCAAGTTTTATCATTTTTTTTTCATTTTGCCTCCGATATCTTTTAATAATATTTAGTGATTTCAATGGAAAACAAACTCGGGGCAACTAGATTGAAGTTTCAAGATAGTCCATTTCAAGGATAGGTGAAAGCCCCATGTCGACACAATTTTCTATTTTTATAAATCTCATCTTCAATACTTTCTTATGAAATTTGAGAGTGGAAGTAGTAGAATAGGTTCGGGATCAGCAAGTGCAAGCAGTCGGGTTCAAGTTTAAAGTACAAGATCGATATCGGGATATCATTCATGACTCCATTCCTAATGAATACCTCAAGGCAACTGATCTTTCACCTAGAAGGACGGTGAACCTGTAAGTCACTAAATTGTTATCCAATGTTTCCCTCAGGAAGAATTAAACAAATGTGACCTTGCACAGGAAAAGAATGGATGCCCAGGCCTAAAATTTTTGAGTTTAAGCATTCAGCATTTCAGAGAAAAATCAGGGCAAAAAGGAACTAGAAAAGTTTGAAATCCCGAAGTCTGAAATTTTCAAATTAGGAATTTGACGTTTCAGATATCTCGGTGGGTTGGAAAAATAAAAAAATTGGAAAAACAAAAAAATTCCAAAATCTAGAAAGGAAAAAGTTTGAAAGGCACAAAGTTCCAAAATTTTGAAAGTCTAAAATTTTGAACTTTTAGGTTTTGGAGTTTTGGATATTTGGTTTTCGGAGTTTCAAAACTCTTAAGTAAATTTGAAGGATCATTAGTGACAAAAAATTTGAAATTAAAAGTTCTGAAATTCTGAAAGTTCAAAATTTCAAACTTTCAGGTTTTGGAGTTTTGAAGTTTTCACACACCCAAGCAGATGAGTAGTAGCCCGAATTCTGAAACCAAAATGTCTAAAAGTTAGAATTTCATAATTTTGGAGGTAAGACACATTTTAGACTAAAAAAAGGAAGATTAAGAACTCACATTTTTTGCAGAACGATACCCCAACCTTCAGATGACCACAACTTTTGACTGGGAGCTCGGATTTTCACAACAAAGAACTTTTTGGAAAGCTTACAGTCTCCTCTACAAAAATAATTTTCCGAAAATAAGGATGACAATGAAGTATGATAACTATTTTTTGATGGTTCGAGAAGAAAACAAGGTGTTGCAGGAGGTGCAAACTTGGTTTTAGCATAGAACATCAAGTATTATTCATCTTTTTGTTTCCATTTTTCATGTTCAAACAACACAACTGAATACGAGGATTTGATTCAAGGACTTCATTAGGACAAGAAAATAGGCATAAATAATTTGCAAGTATTCAGAGATAGTGAGCTGATTGTTAACCAAGTGAGAAGACAACATGCCACAAAGAATGAGCTACTCAAAAGCTAAAAAAATAGGGTATGGAATCTAAATGAATATTTTGAAGCATTTAACATTGTGTCAATGCCCGGAAGTAGAATGAAGCTATAGAAATACTTTCAACCATTGGAGAAACTTTCAATGTGGTTGACAATATCAAAAGAGACAAAACGTAGCCACACATCCATGTGATTGTAAGGCCAGCAGCTCCAGGACAATAACACAAGTTTGCATGTGTTTAAGAATGATCAACAAATTATAATTTCTTTCAAGAAGAGGTTGAATTCTCAGCTAGGAATTAGAAAAATTAGAGTAGCGATGCGGGGATCAAGTAGTAGATGCAATTGCGAAAAAAATATTGCAAAGGGTTTAGTAATACACGAGTTAATATTCAATCCTAATAACAAGTTTCATAAAGAGAAGGCCAACATACAAGTCAAAGGAGAGGATTCATAACCTATTTCGATTAGGGAAGGCCAAAATCCAAATTGGAAAGGTGCCCTTTGAACAAGAGAAACATGAGTTCACACAAATTTTCCAATAATTTTTAGATGTCTTCGCTTGGAGCTATGAGGATCTACAAGGAATCAATCCAAATTTTTCACAACATAAAATTTAATGGAACTAGATGCTAAGCCCATGAGATGGAAGCAAAGACCAGTCAACCCACACATTGAACCTTTTATAAAGAAAGAGCTAAACAAGATGATAGATACAAGCATTATATTCCCAATCGGCATTCAAGTTGGGTTGCAAACTTGGTAAGGGAAAATAAAAATAATAGAGAAATCAGGTTGTGCGTGGAATTCGAGACTTGAACAAAGAATCTCTCAAATATCATTACCCACTCCCTTCAATGGAGAAAATCTTACAGTGGTAGCCAAATCGAAAGATTCTCTCTCATAGATGGCTACTTAGGCTATAATCGGATAATCGTGAAAAAGATGATCAGCTCAAAATGATTTCACCACTTAGTGGGGCACTTATGCCTACAAGAAATTGTCATTTGGATTGTCTAATGATGGAGCCAATTTCCAAAGGAAATTGACATGGCATGCAAGGGGTTGATCAATAAAATAGTACTGATATATCTTAACAATATCACCATGTTCTCCAAAAACGCAATAGATCGACTCTTTCATCCGAGACATGTATTTCAGAGGTGTAGCAGATTTGGGTTAACATTGGATCCTAAAAAATGTATATTCTTGGCTCATGAAGGAAAACTCCTAGGCCATATTGTGCCAAAATAAGGATTAACAATTGAACCGGAAAGAATTTATGTCATTTGAGCATTGCCCTTTCCAAGCCATAAGAAGGCTACTCAAAGCTTCTTAGGAAGGATCATTTTTGTCTGTAGGTTTGTGTTGCATTTCACCACTATTGTAAAGTAAATAAAAATGATGTTAAAGAATATAATCACATTTAAGTGGATAGCTTAGGGTAAGGCAAGTTTTGAAGCAATAAAAGATCCTATATATAAATCTCTAACTCTTCTCATTCAAGCATTCTATAAGGACTTCATGCTCTATGCCTTTGGTGGTTCAGACACGATTTTTACAATTTTAGTACAACAAAACAAAGAGGGCTCTAAACATCCATTTGCCTTCTTCATTCAAATTTTGTGGGAATATGAAACTCAGTAATCCTTCATCGAGAAGCATGTCCTCTTAGTGATAAGAAGCTTAAATAAGTTCAAACACATAGTTTCAAACAACAAGATCCAACATGTATTTTCCCATGCTAGAGTCAAGTATTTCTTTTTAAACAAAGATTTGTATGAAAAAGGTGCGGGGTGGATCACTCGTTTCATGGAATATGACATTGAAAGTAAAGTCACTAATCTAGTCCGTGGGAAAGGACTGTGTGAACATCTAGCCTCGAGTCAACGAGGTTGAAGCAATTAATGAAAATAAAGTTATTTTGGTGTTGTAGGATGATCAAGAGAAAGAAAATGATAGTCACCCATCCCTTGTTGGACTCAAAATATGATGCAATTCCTATAAATAGAACTATGCCATCCAAGAATGAGAAAAATAAAAGGAGATACGTCATATTACAAGCCATCCAATATGTGCTTCTTGATGGTGTTTTTTTCAAGAAAGACATCAATGGTATTCTAGTAAGATATATTGGGACAGTCATATTGAGAATATGTTACAAGACTTTCATGATGGAGAAGTCGGAGTAATATTGCTCCATGAGTAACAACTCTAAAAATAATGAGGGCAGGTATTATTGTCCCAAAATGTTTAACAACCGCTATACTTGGATCAAAAGGTGTAAGAAATGTGCGTTCTTCATAGGTAAGGAAAATTTAGTAGCACTTCCATTGCACCACATTTTGGTTGACAAGCCATTCATGCAATGGGGATTGAACTTCATTGGATTCATCAATCTGAATTCAATCCAAGGTTACAAGTGGATTCTGACAAAGAATAGACTATTTCACAAAGTGGACCAAGGCGGCGGTATTCAAAGAAGCAAACGAGTCTAGCATACAAGACTTTTATGAAGAAATAGTGACCAAATTCGTGTACCGCCACCACTATCATATCGCACAATACATTGGCATTCCTAGGTTCCAAGATCATAGAATGGATTTTTAAGAATGAAATATACTTAAGCACCTCTTTAAACTTTTATCCATGTGGAATGGACAGTAGAGTCCACAAACAAGAATTTGCTAGGAAACATCTAAAGGACTTTGGATGAAAGCCAAAGAACATGGCATATAAAGCTAAAATCATCATTATGGTTTAATAGGATAACACCATAGAGGTCAATAGGAATTCCCCCTACATGTCATTCTATGGGAAAGAGGCATGTTGCTATATCATTAGAACTACCCACATTGGAGTTCATGAAGTAGTTGGAGTTGTCCGAATATGAACAAATAGAGGCTAGGTATGCAAAGCTCATGGAATTAGATGAAATCGGAGGACTTGTAGTTCAAATGATAGAGAAAGATCAAGCCTTAGTCAAAATATGGTTCGATAAGAAAGAAAGAGCAAGAACCTTCCAAGAAAGGGACCTAGTTTTAGAATGGTATGTAGATTAGTCAAAACCGAGTAGGAATTCCATGATTGATGCCATTTAGAGTGGCCCCTACATGGTCACGGGATGTAAGAGTAGCAATGTCTTCGAATTATCTACATTGGATGGAGAGAGATTCTAATTCCGGTTAGCATAATCTATCCTAAACATTGATCTTTTTTGAAAAGAAAATGTTTTCACCCTTGTATATATTAACCTAAGATTTAAATTCCTCTAAGTTTGTATGCACGTTGTCTTTTTTTAGTATAGGTTACAACTTCCTAATTTATTTTGCACAAGTTTTATTGCTCCCGTGGTTGTATCATTGTACTTTTAGTGTGCCTCCCAAGTGATGTTGTAATGAAAAAGAAGTTCGAGACTGTAGGAATAGTCATTGATTTCAAGGGAAAACAAATACAGGGCAACTAGAATCAGGTTTCAGGATAGTCCATTTCAAGGACAGGAAAAAGCTCCATGTCAACACAATTTTTTACTTTCACAAATATCATCTTCAAGATTTTCTTATGGAAATTGATATTTGAAACAACAAAACAAGTTTGGGATCAACAAGTGCAAGCAGTCAGGTTCAAGTTTCAAGTACAAGATCAATATCAGGCTATCATTCATGACACCATGCCCAATGGATACTTCAAGGAAACTACTCTTTCACTTAGCAGAAGGTGATCCTGTGAGTCACCAAATTGTTATCCAATTTTTTCCCTCACGAAAAATTAAACAAATGCGACCTTGCATAGGAAAATAATGGACACCCAAGCCTAAAATTTCGAGTTTTGAATTTTTCTATTTCGAGAGAAAAACTAGGGTGAAAATGAAATCCCAAAGTCTAAAATTCTGAAATTTGGACTTTAAGGTTTTGGTGTTTCGAGATCTTGGTGGTTTGGAAAAAGAAAAAAGTATGAAATCTAAAAAGCAAAAAATTTGAAAAGGAAAACAGCTTTGAAATTTCAAACTTGAGATTCAAAGTTCTGAGTTTTTGAACTCTTGAGGTGATTTGAAGGATCAAGAATGACAAAAATTCGAAATTAAAAGTTCCAAGATTCTGAAATTTCAAAATTTCTAACATTCGGGTTTCGAGTTTCGAGTTTTTGTACACCCAAGAAGATGAATAAGTAACTTGAATTTTGAAACCAAAATGTCCAAAAGTACAAATTTTAGGATTTCATATGTTGCATGTATTTTATACTTTGAAAAAGGAAGATCAAGAACTCGTATTTTTACAAATCGATACCCCGACTTTCGATGGCCATAACTTTTTATTGGGAGCTCAGACTTGCACAAGAAAAGACTTTTTAGAAACCTTATAGTCTCCTCTAAACAACTACTTTTTAGAAAATAAGGATGACACTGAAGTATGGAAACTATTTTTTGATGGTTCAAGAAGCAAACAAGGTGTTGGAGGAGGTGCAAAGTTGGTTTCACCATAGAACATCAAGTATCATTCATCTCTTCATTTCCATTTTTCTTGTAACAACAACACAACTGAATATGAACCTTTGATTCATGGACTTCATTAGGCCATGAAAAGAGGCATAAATAATTTTCAAGTATTCGGAGATAGCGAGATGATTGTTAATGAAGTCAGAAGGCAACATGCCCCAAAGAATGACCTACTCCAAAGCTACAAAAATAGGGTATGGGACGCAATTGAATATTTTGAAGATTTTAACATTGTGTCCATACCCAAGAAGAAGAATGAAGCTATGGATAGAATTGCAGCCATTGGAGAAACTTTTGATGTGGTTGACAATATCAAAAGAGACAAAACACAACCACACATCTATTTGATTATAAGGGCAGCAATTTCAAAAATAACACGAGGATGTAGGTGTTTGAGAACGATATACGAGATCTTCAATTTCTTGCAAGAAGAGGTGGAATTGTTAGCTAGGAATCAAGACAAATTAGAGGAGCAATATGGGGATCAAGTATTAATCATGGAAAAGCAAGCTTCCCAAGGGTTTAGTAACACCGGAGTCAATATTCAATCGTAATGACCAGTTTCATAAATAAAAGGCTAACATACGAGTCAAGGGAGAGGATTCGAACCTATTTTGATTGGCTAAAGAAAAACACTCAAAATTAGAAAGGACTTTCTGGAAATCTTACATTCTCCTCTACATAAGAACAATTGGTTATCTTAATTTAAGTGAGATCAATTCATTCAAAATGAAGAAATACGAGTTCTCCATTTTAGATGATGTCCTAGGTTTCTCACCTACCACAATAATTAAGGTACAGGCTTCCTTTCTTTCCCAACAAGGAAAATTACATGGAGGCATGAGCTTTTCAGAAGAACCCATCATTGTTGTAGGAAAATTCAATTAATTTTAGGGTGGATGAAGTAGCATTTAGTTTTCCTCTCTCTTTCTTCTCTCATTCTTCATATATATTGTAAGGAGCGGTATTTTTCTAATGTTGGACAATTTTTCTTTGCACCCTCCCTTATTCTCTGATCTGCAAGTGAATTTGTGGAGTTAAAACCTCCCATATAAACTGTAAATGCAATATTTCCTCTTGGCCATTATAATTCACTGTATTGAACCTTTGAAGCCATAATAAAAGTTTGTGGATGATTTTCAACCCTTTCTTATGTTCATTGCATCTTATTGATCTCTCATTGTAACTCTTTTTAACTTTACATGGTGGTTGTATTAAATTTTTAATGGTTTGTGTTTAATGGAAAATTAGGTGTCAACATTCCTTTTGGTGCATCACCTTTGTTTGTTTAGATTTAGTTTCTTGTAATATTCTTAACCTTCTCTCATTGGCAAGTTAGAGTAGGTTTTAGAGTATATCCTCTCCAATTTGAATGTGTGCACTAAAATAGAGGAATAGGAACTAACCTTCATCAGGAGATATTTCCTGATTAGAAAGTCCCACACTTTGGGAAAAGCGTCATGTTATGTAATCAATCTGATAGTTTCAACCCTTTGAGTTATAGATATTCAAGGGTGTTATGGTTATGCATCAACTTTACCATGATCACATATTTGGTATTTATTCAGATTTTCTTTACCTCATTCTTAATCTTGTGATGTGCAATAACAGAAAAAAAACATCTATAATTTTCACAAATAAACATTGGAAACAAATTTCCAATGGAATTATTTATTTTCACCAAAAGCTAGCAAATAATTAAAAAACCAATTTATTGGTAGCCAAACAAATGAGGTTTTAATCCATCCTCGGAGGAGAATAATTTTTGTGTATATTTCAGAATGACCTCACATATATGATCAAACATCTATGTTTCCCTTCATTTTCATCACACTTATGAACTACAATATACACTAAATTTCCTTATTTCCTTAGACTGATGTTATGATCACCTTCTATAATGTCCAATATTTGTCATCATTTTAAAAATATAAATTTGATTATTCGTACCCATATTTCATCCACCTAAATGAAAAAGAGATTCCAAATATTTTATGAGGAAATTCTCAAAAAATAAATTCATAGACTACTTTTAGAGGTGTTCGGTCACTCAAAGTTATTTTTCCATATTCAAGATGCATTTTTCATCTTGAACCAATTATTCTTCCTATAGAACCCAAGTATGATAAGAAACAAAAAGGATCCACTTGTATCCATGTATTTGTATGAAATTAAAGTATATCATAAAAATATCTATTAGACTGAGATTATCCCATTCAATTATACATAACGATGTATGTTTCGACCAAGTAGTAACACCACCCGAAATCTAAGGGCCCTAGAAAATGACAAGTGTGTTGTACAAATAAAAATCTATGAACCATGTTTTATACACAAAAATGGGATAATTTCATCCAAACATTTAAAGCATTATGAATAATTGATTAACTGAACAAAATGAAATAATATTTGTAGTGAGGACACATGTGTTGTGAAAGAAGTGTGGTACATGTTAGTGAATCTATAAAACCCATGTCCCAAATAGGACCATCCATCTATGTTCGTAGAATAAAAATGGAATAAAACCTACACATTGACATGTAAAGATACATGCATGAACACAAACAACTAAGTCATGCTAGCGATCCGGAAAGGAAATGTCAACCGCCTTTTGTTGTATACCATCATGCATGTTTTCATTATATATTTTGCATCAAATGTTGAGAGAAAATCGTAGAGACACCACCACATTTTTACCATAATATTTAATGATTTTATCCTTCAAATACATTTTTTTCATATTATAAGGTTTTATCTAAACTATAGTCAATCGTAACAATGGCACAATAGAGATGTGTCACTTGTTGAAAATTGTTACTTGTTTGGTGTGTAGCCATACCCTAATTTCCTTCTCTATTGGTAAACATGTTTTTAATGGCATCCTCACAAACATGTTGGAAGGATCCTATATTCCATCTTTAATAAATGCCTACTCGAAGCTTCCATTACATCTAAAACCTATTCCTCTTTTTAAGGATGCATGTGCATGGTATTTCAATAATAAAAATAAATGAGCTCGGTGGATGAAAAGGAAAACAAAAGAACTAATTTATGTGTTTCATTATTATTATGATGTGCCTACAATTAGTGTTTGTTCCTATGAATAATTTTGTTAGTTAGAGATATCTATTTACAAACCATTATGAAACATATATGTAGACATTTGTATTACCATAGAATAAATATTTGCATAGTAGGAGGAGATTAAAAATTCTTACTAGTATTTGAATATAGAGGGTGTTACTCTCAAAGATTAAATTGTTACTAGAAAACAAAGTAGTGATAGTCAACCAAAAGTTTAATTTCATGTGGAAATAGAACTATAGGATTCTGAGCATATATCCTACATGAACCCATCTATAAATGCATCAATTCATGAAATAGACATGTTAGGGTTCAAATTATTCAATCATAGGGCCATGATTTGTCAAAGCATGGTGTATTTCTCAACATGCAAAGCGAAAATCCTAAATTTATATATTAATCCTGCATCAATAATAGTCTTCTAGTTATTCCTTCCTCACAATGACCCAATTTCTTTTCTTATATCTTGAAAGAAACAATATGCCTACATAATCATTGTTGTAAATTATATGATGAAAGGAAAAATTCCAACCTTAAAGATTATTTTTCAAGATACAGATAGTAAAGGAAAATCCTACATAATTGGTTGCATAAAAAGTCCATTGAAAATTATAGAGGCAATAAACATGTTCTATCTTCCTGTACTAGCTCTAATAGGCTTTACTAAATTTAAAATTAACACGTGTTATAAAATCTAGGCTTTGAATACCCATTCAAGGAAATAATTCTCATGAATGACATGAATTGGGCCATTTTTACAAGAGAGTGTTTGGAACATATAATGTATTCTCATGATCGTGGAGCGAGATATACAATCCAAAAATGTTGACCAATATTTATTGCAAGATGTGTGAGGGGTTTTCTCACCATAACAATAAATATTATATTGTCTAATAAATTATACTAGTTGATGAATTGTGTTATCTTACATCTATTAAAAACATACCACATTATCTAGGTAAGTTTGATCGAGACACTTTGGCCTAAATATTACACACTCAATACCTTGGTTACTAATTTTCAACAACAAGAATGGAATCCAAGAAAATATATTTATACATTTATCAACCAACTTCATAAATGAAAACCCAAAATTAGAGGATTGGAATATTCTAATATCATGAATAGACTCTTTCATGTTGACATTAAAATAGGAAACAATTATAAGAGTAAAACATATTTATGTAATGAAGTAACTAGTAAAATTGGAAAATAAGAAAACACTAAAATCATTGCACCTTCTAGTTGTAATAAGGAAAGAGAAACAATATAATCATGGAGTGCTATCAAACCTCATGGAAACTTTATTGGATCATACACTTCCATTTCAAACATTCAAGAGGATATGTTGACATTAAATATATGCATCAAATTCAAATTAGTTAATGAAGTGTTGAGGCAAGTTGTGGAGATTTTCTACAATTTATTATCGCAACCCATTAACTTGGATTCCTTTGTTGTTTTTGAATTAAAATCATACTACCCACTCCCCACATCAAACATTATCTACCAAATTGTTTTTCTATTACATCTTGGCGCACATGAAAATTATTATCAAATGCCACTTAAAATGTCACATGGCCTCCCTATATTTAATGAACAAGGAATTACTCAGTATGGAAATATTAAACATCAACAATGTTAATCCCCAAAGATGAGCATTTAATCCAATCCAAAGAGATTTCTTATCTCTTGATTTATAATTTTTATTTTTTTACTTGAGCATTATGAAAGAATAAGGTTCAAAAATTTTTAACATGTACAAAAAGAGGAAGTGAAACTTATTTGTAAATAGCTTCCCATTATTCTAGAATACATTAAAGTGTCCTCTATAAATTAAAAAAAATATTCATTTGCATGCAAATTATTGTACCTTTAATACTACCTAATAAACACTATATTATTTACCCCTCCCCTTCACAAAACCTAACAACAATTTAACAAAACATATATGTAATCGCTATATATGACTCCAACCAACTTTGCATTGTTACCATTTTTGATGTAATTTACAGCTCATGTGTAATTGTTAGTCTCCATACTCTTGTACCCTATTTAAAAATATTTTCCATATGTCCATACATCCCACTTCTATTGATATAAATTAAAAGTAGAGAGAAAATATATGAAAAAAATCTATAAGATAAATCTAAAAGATTAGGTGCTTATTTCCATGACACACATGTTTGTCATTTTTTTCCTCACTCGAAGAAGCAACTTACAAGAGATAATTTTTGTGTATGCATTAACCATAACAATAATTTTTCAAAACACTTATGTCTTTCCCTAAGAAATTACCATTTATCTTCTTTCTCATCCTATCAGCATGCCCAATACACGCTTTTGGTACACTTTCTAGTAGATATAACCACCACTCTTTTTTTTTTTTTTAGAGTGATGAACATTAATTAGCTCAAATAAATCTATACATAATAGTATAGACTTGCTCAAGTAGTTTGGAATCAATGTAGACCATCCTTTAAAATTTTATATGAGAAAATTAGATTATTTTCTCATAAAAAAGTGTACGAAGATATATGTTTAAATAAAAATATTGTTTCGTTGTAATATTTGTTGAAATTATTGTCATGTTATTTTCCTCAAATAGCATGTCCATCCCATCCCATGGATGCACATGTGTTCAAGAAGTACGAAACCAGATTTCACTTAAAACAATCAAGAAAAAATTCTTAAATGAAAAATCTAAAGTGTATACTAATGTTTATAATGTAAAATGATGGGTGGGTTGACTGAATCTATAAATACACCAGAAAATGGGAAGCTATGAGTGAATTAACTCTTAAGCATTTATGAACATATTCATTGAGCATATTTTTAAGATAAGTTCATAACATGTAAAATTGAATTACAAAATTGTGGTACACATATTTATTCCAAAAACGATTGTGTTTCAAAATAAGATATTTTATAAAACTTCAAAAAAAAATTGTGGTCCCCTTCCTTTCATTATTCATGGTAAAAAGGTAAAATATTTGTTTATCGAGACTTACAAAAATATTTTAATACACATGGTAAATTTTTGATACATTGAATTTTATATTTAAATGATCACATTTTAAACTTAAATGTTGCACTAGAAATTTATGTTAAAGCATTATTTTGTGATCTTATTTTATAAATATATAAAATAATGTTAGCTATGATAATATCTTAACTAACGTAAATAGCGTGATGAAAACGTCGAAGGGGATGCATTGAAAAATTTGAACATGATGGAGCAAAACATTAGAGGAGGAAGAAGGAAACAAAGAAGGGTTTTGGAGGAGGATAATTATATGGGAAGAGAAATTTTTGGGGAAAACCAATATGAAACACTTCTTTATTATGACCAAGTACATATAAACCACATGTGATTTTTTTCAACGGGTTACGGGAGATAGGGAGTATACCGTGTAGTTTATAGAGGAAACCTAATTTACAAACATCCATGTAAGCAACACATGGTCGATGAATACTTACAAGGGTAAATTTCCATATATTTGAATATCAAAATTGACATATGTTAAATACAAACCTCACATTTTAGATTTCATGGAAATTTATGATCAAGGTTTTATTTAACGATTAAGGTAGTGATTATGTGTTTATCACCATGAAACTTCTTGATGATGTTTCTCATTAATGACCACACATGGAAAACCTCAACCTTCCATTTCCATGATGCATATCAATAGAAACTATTGAATTTTCCATTTACAAATTCCTAACAACACAATTAATTTTTAAGCATTGGTAGAAGAGAAAAACTATATATTGTGTACCCACCTAGGTCCTCCTTGATCGTATAGATCATTCAAAGTTTCAAGGTTATAATATTGTGTATTAGTTTTAAGATTATAATTTGGTTGATATGTTTGAAGATTATAATCTATAACTAGGTGAACAAATTTTAATGAATGGAATATATTAAATGTATGCAAATGGTGATCTAGGTGGAAGTACAATATTCAATGAGAGAATGAAGCTTAATGAAGTTTATGTAAAATATGAGGCCTTTAATATATATGGGTATGAGGAGAAGAAAATGGTATGAAAGATAACAAAAGGTGCATTTCAAGGTGGACAAAGGAACATACGATCCTCCCATCGAACTCGTAACCTAAATGAAAAAATATTTGAAATCATTTACGTTAGATATAATATAATGAATGCTAAGTCAAGTGGAAGATAAAGACATGTATCAGTTGTGCATATTTGAATTAGAACTAATCTTCCCATTTCTATTATGGTTAGATATGCACCATTTTAAACTCCCATTTTTCCTAGGTAGGAGGATGGTGGTTAATGCTTGAAAAGAGTCAATGGAAACACCTAATAGAAATAAGTAGATATATAGTCTCATAAGATAATTAGAGGACGTAAAAAGTAATGCTACGAAGGATCTCTCCAACATTCACACAAAAATTATAATTGTTCACATAATAAAAATGTATATGAGAGGAGTCAATATAATACAAAATTATATAACATGATTCCAAACCTAGGATTTTTGAACTTTATCTGAGCGACCATGATAACCCATTCCCAAGGGAGAAACATAGAATACATTGAATCTAATAGTTATAGGGAGTGTTCTCATATCCTTTATAGAGTCTCTTTTACCACCACGTCTTAAATGAATCTTGGATATAATTAATAATAACATGATTCGATCTTACCTTTCATGTCCTTTAACTCATCCTCAATCATCCAACTTATCCTCTCTAGTAATAGACAACAAAGTGCCACAAAAACTGAAATAATTTTTTTTGTTGGAGTTTTGGAAGTATAATCCCTTGATTTTGTGCTCATACACAAAGGGTATAGAATGTTTTCACAAGGTTTTTTTTTTTAATTTTTTTATTCCACACTTTTGTTATCAAAACACATAACATTGTGATAAAATTAAAATTAGGTATTTTCAAGTTTTTGGCTATTAAGATAGACTTAATGTTTGACAAAAACATCATTAAATAAAATGATGTGATTATAGTTAAGAAAAAGTTACATGTGGTCCATATGTAACTTATCAAAAGAAAAAGAGGATTTCCTATGTTCCCTCTAATAGATTTCCCAACCCAAAGATTATCCTCCCTCAATCCCCATGTTCATCACAATTGTTCCACATATTATGTTTTACCTTCAATCCTTCAATGAAAAATTATCCAATGATCCCTATCAATGGCTCGAATGCACTTCTTAAGTGTGATTGTTAGTTATAATAAATAATTAGAATTATGTTTTCCATCATGATACATTTTAGTGGAACATGTTTTCTTGACATGAAATACTTAGTTGAATACTATTAGTACATCATAAATAATCAATCCAATATTGCACCTTCAATTCTTTGAAATTTAACTTCTTTGAAGTGTCGCTATTGCCGATTGTTCTAGTGTAGTACCTTGATGTGATTAATGGTTATAATGAATAATTAGATTTACCTTCTCCATCATGGTAAATTCTAGTGTACATGTTTATTTGGCATGAAATCCTTAGTAGAGTAATCTTATGACATAATAATTTATCATTTTCTTAATTGTACAACATACCCATAGAAAATAATTTAATATTTATTTTCTTCAAAATATATTTGGTGTTTAGGTCAACATAAAAAAGTACACTATAGTAGGGCTATTCATTGTAATATTTTGGGGATGAGATATGATGTTTGAACTTGCAAAAACATAACTTTGGCATTATTTTAGAAAGTTAACAATGGAATGGTTCATGAGATATCCATGTAGCACAAAAGCAGAAACAATTTCCACATGTTAGGAATAAGAGATAAAGTATAAAAAAAAATTAATGTGGGGAATGTATTAATGTTGGGCATTTATTCTTTCATGATAGCAATTATTATTTGAAAGAAGAAAGAAAGATAGGGCAGCCTTTCCATGGTTTATATATGGCTTGTTACATCCAACACAGGTAGAACCAATAAAATTTTCACTATCCCAACTTTAATAGATTGGTCTAGTTTATATTTTTATAATTTTTGAGAGGTGACAAATTGGGAAACATATTTTGCAATATATTTATAAGATCTGATTAGAATATTTTTCATCTCAAGGAGAAAGCAAGGAGATACTATTTCAGGGATGTTTCCCATATGTGATGAGTTAAGTACTATGTAACATGAATGTACTCTATTCAAAATAATATAGATCTTAAGAATATCTTTGTATTTCATCTTAATTTAAAAATATGGAGTGGTTTCTCAATCGACATTGTGAACTTGTTTGTCACTTATAATAATAAACAACGACCCTACACAACTAAGATAAATGGAAAATTTAGAGAAAAAGGAGAAAATGGGATTTGTTAAATTTTTATTTTATTTTTATCTTTGTTTTGACATTTTTGATGGGACAAAATTTGTTTATTTAGAGAAGACAAAGGAATGAATGGAAATTTGGAAAGATAAATGTGGGAATTAAATATATACGCGTGCCACATCTATTACATGGCTCACATTTTTCCTATCAAAATAATATATGTCATATGTGCTAGATTTTATAATCTCGGCCTTGCTCACATTATTTATGTGAATGCAAATTATTCTTAAAGGGTCCAAAAAGAGAAAATTCAATAGGTTCTAGGTTTTAAACAACACGATAATGTTTAATTATTAAAAAAATTGTATCCCCCTTTTCTACTTTTAATATAAATTAATTTCAACAAAAAAGTGATGAATGAACAATAAATAATACTCTCAACATCCCCTCTAATAGGTTCAAGAGACTGGCGCATTCGTTGATGCACGGTGGAGTAAGGACCTTTAGACACAAAATATAACACTTTGGGTAATTATCTAGTCGTGATTACATACTAATATTCATATGATTCTTACGTAAGAAGAGTACTAAGTAACCCATAAATTTGGCCACCTTTATTTGCTATATTCTATCACTTTTTGTCTTAAACCCTTACTTGCTCGGTATCCTGTTTATACTCTAACTTTTACTATCATAGATACCAACACCTAGTGATAACACTAGCACTAGGTGCCCTAATTCCCTTTGGGTTACCGCGATTGTTTTATACTTTACCCACACTTTTGAGCTCCTTTATAACTATTTGAGCATCTTATATTTTTCATAGTTGGCCTTTTTGGGGTTAATTATGAAAATAAAACAAAGGAATCATATAAATATAATTTATGTGATCATAATAAATGATCAAGCAATAAGCATTAGCTATCACCACATAAGGTTGCATTCATAAAACATCTATGAGCTCCATCGCATCCATATAAAACAATCATAAGGGACACAAGGGCTCGTTATTCTACATACACACATTATAGGAGGGAAGTTCATTTTATCCCATGCACAAATTTATTAAATTTTTTACATCTACCTTAGTTTTCTCACTATCAAGTGCTACACACACAAGAGCCATCTAAGGAAATATTTTGCACACAAAGACATAGAACTACATTGGATATCAGATGTAATATAATGCTCAGTCATAAGTTCACCATTATGACAACTGAGGATAGTCTCACCCCACTTTTTTTTCTTTCTTTTTTAGGATTTCATGTCTATTTGAGGGTTTTATAGGTTCATATTTCATTTCTGGTTTTTCAGTGACCTCGATGATCTTGGTGTAACCTCAGAGAGACCAAAGGAGACTAACAAAAAACATCTTATGACCACTTAGAGGAGGTTTCTTGATATTTTATGCATACCTAGGCACCCAAAAACAGGCCTAGGGTGCTCACAAGCGCCCTTGTCACTCTTCGAGAACTCAAGTCCATCCCGTATCCCCATATTTGCAATTTTGGAGTGCATGTGTGATGCTCCTACCATTATATTCACCTAGTCATCACTTTGGTATAGTTTAAAATTAATTAAAAATCAGCTAAGTACCTTTTTCTCCTCTTTATAATTATGGTTTCATAATTTATTGCTTAATTTCTTTGGGTTATTTTCTATACTTAATTGCATATTCTTTTACTTCTACAAGAGCATCATATTAGGCTCTTATTTAACAATTTGGCTTAATCATGACCATCTACGTGATATTTTGATTTATATTAGGGAAAGGTGGTGGGTGGTAAAGTAATTTTAATGGATCATATTCATTATCTAATGCCATAACTAACTTGTTATAACATGCACTCTACAGGTCTTAGTAATCACCAAATTGCATGTTGACATTATGTTGCTTTTTCATGACTCCCACTCGAGACAAAAATATTTTTCTATAAAAAATTAAAACAACCATCTTTTTTTTTGTGGTCATATAGCTTCATGAGAAATACATAAAACTTATCTGTATCACCAAATCACAACACCCCGGATGTTGATCAGATTTCTAGTTTGATCATGCTAGCATCCAGTGTGATTGCACAACATGGAATCCTTTCTCCAAGTGTGGGACTTGAAAAATGAGAAAGGAATCTCCAGAGAAGGTTGGTTCCTATTCCTCTGTTCAGATGCACACGAAAAATGCAGAGGGTTTACTCAAAACCTAATCTAACTTGCCAAGGAGACAGGGTAAGAAGATGCATAAAAAATAAACCTAAGCTAACAGAGGTGATGCACCGAGGAATGAAGAACACCTATCTTGCCAATAAACACAAACCATTCAAATGTGATGCAAGATCATGCACAGATAACAAAATTTGCAGTGAAAGATCAGGAGGATGCAAATGAACACAGAGAGGGTTGAGAATCATGCACAAAAATGCATTACTTGCTACAAAGATCGATACAATACACTACAAAATGCCAAGAGGCAAGGTTGCATTACAGTTTTGAATAGGAGGTTTGAACTCCATAAATTCACCTGTCAAAGAGAAGAAGGGAGGGGCAAAACAAGAATGTTCGACCTTTAGAAAAGAAGCCCCTCCTTACAATTTATAGGAAGAATGAGAGAGGGAAGAGAGAGGAAATACAAATCTACCCTAACCACTTCTAGGTTGCATTTAACTCCTCTCATTATGGTAGTGGGTGAGAACCCTACCAAAAGTGGTGAACTGTATTTTGCATTAAAGCTAGTTGTTGAAATGCGCGATTCCGGCCATTACCACGCGCCGAGACATTTTTCGATTTTCTCTCTACATACTGAACCAAAATGCAAGATTGACCCCAGAATCATGTAGAGAATTTCACCAGATTTCCATTGATTTAAAGAACGTGAAAATCTGAGCTCTAGATCGAAAGTTATGGCAATCTGAAGATTTAGGGCAAAAACAAGCCAAAACGGATCGGCGGGAAAATATTTGAATTTTTCCCGCGCTCTGCCACTTGGATGACATGTGTCGGGCTCTGATTCATTTGCGGGTTCATCCTCTGAAAATTTCTTTTGGGCCCTTCCTTAATTTCTTGCCACTTGGACATGTGGCACTATTTTATTGGCTCGGGCCTGAGGGGCGCACTTTGTCCTTTGAAAATTTGGTATTTTTCACTTTGGGAAAATTTTCCCATTTCTCCCGCGCTCTGCCACTCAAGTGCCACATGGCATGATTTCATTGGACACGGGCCCTTCCTGACCATTTCCCTTTTGTTTTTGCCTTTGGAAAAATTTTCAAAATTTTCCCGCCGGGCCGATGAGGTGAAGACACGTGGCGAGATTTGATTCGTTGGCGGCTCTTTCGGCTTTTCGCATCCCACGCGTCCCTCACGTACCTTTGGCCTCGGCTGTCCCAAACTACCTGGGACAAATATCTCTGAACCGCCCGATTCGGGCTTCCTTGTTCTTGTTTGAGGTGAAGACATGTGGCGGGATTTGATTGGCCCTCGGCTCCTTTGGATTTTCGCACCCCACACTTCCTTTTGGCCCAACTTTCCCAGACGAAAGTCCCCTATTTCGGCCGAATCGGCCGGTTCAAGTCCTTCACGTACCTTTGTCCCAACTATCCTAGACTGCTGGGGAAAAATATCTCTGAACCACCCGAAATGGGTATGCTTGCGCAAAACCCGTCGATCCACGTACTTTTGTCCCAACCGTCTAAAACAAGACTTAGGCAATTTTTTTCCCTCTTTTGGCGATTCACCTTTTCATGTCCCTCGTGTTCCGACGTCCCAAGTCTTGCATGAGACCGCTGGAGGCTTTTCGGCCGATTTGTACCCCGACGCCGCAAGTGCTCCAAGGACCGCCTAGGACAAGACTTAGCCAATTTTCTTCATTTTTCGGCCCCATCTTGGATTTTGCAATTTTTTCACATTTTTAAAACTTGTTGGGTTTTCCTCTTAGACAGGAGAGTTAGAAAGAAGTTAAGGGGACCCCAGAAACATGATTTTTTTCCTTGAATCAATATACTTTCTCGGGATTGAATAATCTGATGCATGTTATCAAAATTACCTTGGGGGGTGAATTTTGGATAACACTTACCTCCCTATTGTAGTTTGTAGTATGTAACATGTGATAATAGCATCTTTAGTGTTCATATATAGAAATGTTGGTGTTATGTAATCGATCAAGTTTATCTTACTCATTTTTGTATAAAACTCAATCTTAGCAAATTTCCATGGTTTTCTCTTCAAATGCTAAATGTGGTTCATCTTCTCAAATCCTAAACATAAATCATCTAAAGGGTGACTCTTACGACAAATTTCACACCATAGGTGGCGGTGAGAATGGCTTTCAAGCCACACTTTGGTTGAGAGAAAAGGGTTTTATTTCCTCTGAAAGATGAGAATAATGAATATTTATCATGGATCAATTTGGATTTGTATAGGAACTCCAAAGGTGGAATAAAAATTGCTCTCGGGATGTGCGGTTAGTAGGAATGAGGTTAGAGATGCAGTTAGGATTATCCCCATCATTTGGGGAGAAATAGTCAACAAAGGTGACACTTATGTTTGATCAAAACACTAATGCCTTGATCCCTATTCATAATAATATTTCCCTGTTAAGGAATATGGAAGACAAAAACCAAATTTGTTGTCTCGAAAGAAGGATAAATCCCAAAATGTATGCAAGATTTTAAATCCCTTATAGAAGACTTTTTGTTAAAGATAGAGGAGGATCTATTGTAAAAGGTTCTCAGGATAAGGCAAATATCTCCCAACTTGGACTTGTTGAAATTTTTGACACCCCATGCGAAAAGGTTAAGTCGAGACTTTTAAGTTTCTCATATTGGTCGGGTTATAATTTTGGTTATGTTTGGGTCAACCACCTCGATTAGGATACATGTTTTAATTTTTGGTTTTGGATAGTCTTAGAAGTCATTTTTGGATGAAAACTACAACTTGGGTACAATTACAAAATTCCATGCCTCATAGATGCAGCCATTCCAATTGTTACCCTTGTCGAACTATGGAACATCCATAAATGACTATTACAATGCCCTTACTGAAGAAGGTAGGAATGGTGGCATGTACCAAACATGATGTTCTTAAACTATAAACAAGGTGCAAGTTTGAAAAGTTTTACAAGTAGTTTGCATTTACAATGAGCGTCAATAAGGTACACTTGAATTTAATTTTTTTCCATGATTAAGTGACTTATTTAAGTGTTTTGAGCTGTATAGATTCATTAATTATCCATAAAAATAAATAAAAGTAAAAAAAGGAAGGACATACATCTCATTACATGAAAATATTTTCATTTATTCATGAAGAATAGATATTTTTCTCACGCAAGCCGTGAGAAATAACTCAAGAAAAGGAATGCATATACTTATGAAATCGAAAATGTAAAGAGGAAAAGTAAACCCATCATTTATTTGAGGAGGTTTTCTTTTCTTCTGAATTATTGTTCCAACTATCCTCTGAAACTTATCATGATACCTAAAAGGAGAAGGAAATGGTCGTCAATCTTGACCTCGGGGTTTATTATTACAAGTTTCAAAAGAACACGCATTCAAAGGTAGAAATATGGTAGTCAAAGGAAGACATGGGAAAAATTTCATTATTACAATATCAAGAAATGAAACATTAAAATTTCCACTATTAAGGAAGCAACACAAGTAGAAAAAGAAGTCATAGCAGCCATACAATCAAAGAAAAGTTAAGATACAAAGTTTGATACAATATCTACATGGTTGTAGAATAAGTAAAGAACTTAAGTAACAATTTTAGGGGTTCATATCTAGAACTTTCCATGATTCACAAAGCACAAATGAAGCAAGGAATGCAGTTTAGAAAGGTACCAATATTCAATAAAGATCAAACCGCAAGTTCTCACTCCGGAGGTTAGGAAAAGAATACAAGTTTCGGGAGTATAGTTTTGAAAGAAGAAAGTAGATCACTGATTACAAATAGCGTAAAAAATTATTTTCAATACTCTTTGAGTCCCAAACCTTTCAAATATCTATTGTATAATAGAAAAAATTCAAATATCCATAGTTGCAAATTAAGCCAATTTTTGCAGCTAAGAACAACCTCAAATCAGATTATAGATGCATCTAGAAGAAAAGAAAAGTTACTTCATAGATTTCAAGACAAGTGCAAGAAAGTGATACAAAAGCATAACTTGAGAAGTTTTCAAGAAATTTCAAGCATCAATTATAAAGTAAACCAGAATGTCCTCAACTTGAAGTCCTTGTATTGTTCTTACAAGAATAGAAAAACTATTTCTTCCTTTCTCATCACAATCAAGGAATTCATTTGAAGCATGAAAGAACAAGAACAACAAATGTAAGACAATTTCATCTTTAAATGAAAATAGATATTATGAACCATAATGAAAACCATTTCTATTATAGGGAAGATTCACAACATTGAATAAAGGGAAACCCGGATCTCATCCATAAGTGCCGCTTAGATCACCATAAGCATTTTGAAGCGAAAAACATGGCTAGTTTTTCATGATGCAAAACAATATCACTGAAAAATGGTGAAAATAAAAGCTTAGATCCAGTGTATATAGAAAAATGTTACTCAAGTGACTCCATACGACTAAAAACCTCAAATAGATCATCTTTAGAAGGAATCCAAATGATCTCAAAATGAGAAAAGTGAGCTACCAAATTGAAAATTAGGAAATCTTAAGTACCCATCAAAATGGCTGAGAAAATTTACAATGAAAGGAGCTTCATGGAATCAAAATAATAAACCAAAATACATCTTTTGGGTAGAAAAATAAAGACTAGAACTTTGAAATCAACAAAATGGCAAGATGCACAAGAATAGTGCTACCGAAACATCAAAAAGCTTACCATTTTGCAAAGAATTTGATTCACTCGATTCCAAAGAAATACAGTCAAACCTAGAATTGTGTAGTTTGATGCGCCCAAATTAGCAGGAACTTGACAAGGTCATAACTTGAGCTCCGGGTGTCCGTTTGAGTCCGTTTTTTTTTGAAACCACATGTTTTGATGAGACGAACGCACGCGGCAACCTACCTTACTGGTTGGGGCAAGTTTTGACACGTTTTCGGGCCCTAAATCCGCCATCTTGAGGCCAAAAATTAGGATTTAAGTTATAGTTTGGTTTTTTCCTATTTTTGAGCATTAGTTAATTTTAGTCTATTAATTGCATTGTGAGTTAGAAAGTTGGCAATTCCTCTAATTTAGGGATGTAGAAGATGCATGGCAATTTTTGTACCTGTAGGAATAAGCATGCGAACTTACTAAGAATAGCAGGTTCTAGTAAACTGCTAAAAATAGTAATTTCTGCCACCTAGAGTAGATTTAGTCAGAGTTAGCTAGAGTTTACTTGGCAACTTGAGTTGGGAGTTATTTTCCTATTTAGGAAACATTGTAATTCATTATTTGATAATGAAGAAGGAGATCTATTTTCTTTTGGAGTTCATTTTATTGCGTTTATCTAGTTGTTCTTAATTTGGCTACATTATCCGGTATCGTAGAGCTGGTTCAAGTATTTTCTTTAAAAATGGAAGGAAGAGGTAGAGGAAAAGGTGGAGGTATTGCCCAGAGATGAATAGAAATATGCAAGATCTGCGCAGAGACAAGTTGCTGCACTTGCTGTGTAATGATAACCCACAGAGGAAATCAAGGTGGAGATGACACAAATGAAGAAGAAGTTTGTGAAGAGGAGGAAACGCAAGCACCACCATTAGCTTTTGAAGAAAGGATGCTTCAAGCATTAGAAGGAAAGAATGATGGGATAAGAGTTGATGTTTCGTAGTATGGTGGTAGTCTAAAACCGGAGGAGTTGATAGGCTGGTTGAATAGCATGGGAAATTTTTTTGAGTGGAAGGCTATGTCGAAGAAAAGAAGGTAAAATTTGCATGCACGAAATTAATAATATGCATGATCACCTCATTTTTTCGCACAATAATAATTCTCGATTTCTTCTTGATGTTTCTTTATTCAGGAAAATACAAATATATAGGAAATATACTTCCTAAATAATAGGAAGTAGCTATAACAACTCACTAACTTTACGTGAGTTGTTTCTAACACACTAACCAAATATAATTGTTATTGTTGTTTTATATAACAACTAATAACAATTTACTAACACATACTTACAACATGATAATTACTTCACGTAATTATTATTCACACACATAAATATGTGAAGCACTATATAAATATTTCCTAACATTCCCCCTTAGTGCGAACATGTGGAAAACTTGCCTTTGTACTTGCAACGTGCTTGGAAAGCTACGTAGCATGCTCATGAGTCCGGATGGTTTCAAGGACAATACCAACAACCTCTGGATGGTTTTCCAAGTGGTTAACCAACAACCACACAACAGATGGTTTTTGAGGACAGTACCAACAACCTCTGGATAGTTTTTCTGGATAACTAACAACCACGATATCATGATGATGCAGTAGTATCAACAACTCTCATCACTATCTCACTGCAGGGAATAACATAGGAAATTCTACTGAAATTTGTTGCTCGTACATACATAGAAAAAGCTGACATACTGGAAATGGAACATTGGATCATGTTCCCCCCCTCAATGTGAAATTTCCACTTATTGAAAATAGGATCACTGCAAACTGAGGCACACCACACTGGAAGCACTAAAATCAAACTGCACACACACCTATTACCAAAGCTAATATGCCTTTATTCGTTGCTGCTTGGCAACTGATGAGAGGTCGCTGAATGACCTCCAACCTCCGATGCCTCCATCCTCCAATTTCATACTTTGCTAGCTCAAGAAATTTTGCTTTTGTGGATCAATGGTTACTTCTACTCAAACGTCGGGTAACATGAAAATGCGTCCGTAAGGTAATTTTATTTTATTTTTTTACAATTTTTACAATGACTCAATTTTCACACAACATAACACTATGATGACATGAATTGTAGATTTTGACAATGACATGACTTTTACAACATTAATTTTTGACGAAATGACAACTAACACATAAAAAATAATAATGAAATAATCTACTTAATGACACTATTGACTTATTTAACAATTAAACAAACTTGATGGACAAACCACTCACAAATTGAATTTGGCAAAATTTGACGACCAAGTAATGACAATATAATGACTTGAAACATAATCAACATTTTGACATTATTGATGACACAGATTTTTTTTGTTTTTAAAACATAACTCTAGAACTATAGAACATAAAAATTTACTTGACTGAGTAGACACTCATAGACTCGACTCGAAACAAACATTGAGTGACACACAAAAAATAATATTATAACTATGGTGAACAGATCCTAATATCACCAATATTTATGAAAGTTTGAAATCAAACTCAAACCTTTGCGTCTAAAACTGCGGGCAATTGGATGGCAAGGAGTAATAAATGGATAAGTGGAAAATACAAATAACACAGTGAAGAAACTATTATGTAAACTCGACCATGTTCCAATCCAATAGTTATCTCCTTCGTTTTGAATCCACCAACTGCTAATTAGATTCGATGAAAGAATTCAGATCTATTTTCAAGTCTGATGTAGAAAACGTGGAGGTCTGAGTGTTGAAATGGTGAGTAGATCTCGTGATCAACAGCATATCATGAAAATCGAGCCAAAGACAATTTGCATGCAAACTCATATGTGGCGTTTGAAGAGTGGACAAGCCCATGCTAAATAAGGCACCGCGTCCCGATCAGGTCTTGCAGCTTAATGTGTCGCTCCTTCTTGACAGTAACTATTTTCTCTTGATAGATCTGCGAGAAGACTAATACATAAAATGACTACTTTTGATGTATCATTCGCTGCCAACCATTTATTCATTGTAACTGGAATGGAGAGCAAGTTGTGGTTGAGACTAGTGGCTCAATGAAGATCTGTCGCAAATTACGTCAGATCAAAGCGTTGAAAGTTGTATCAATACCATACATGAAGGTTTAAAACATAGACGTCATTTAATGGTAAAACTTTGACTATTTCCAATCACATTGTATAGTTATGGCTCTACTCCATGGAAATTTCCTCACATCCTTGTATGCTTCTTGTAATTTCAGTTATATCTTCACAAAGGGAAAAGATAAATGCAATGGAATTTTATCTATTAAGGAATTTATTCAAACAACAATATATTTCTATGCATATGATGGTACATGTTAGGAGACTGTACGTCCTCTATTTTAATGCATCAAAGTTGATTGCAATCCAAATAAAATTGGTGAATTGAAATACATGCAATTAGATCTCCATCTTTCATATGTAAAAGTACATCTCTGATATAGATCTACTTATCTCCTCTTTACCGCAAATCATGCATCTATACACTGAACATAGCTAAGTTCTTCGCTGGAAAAAAACTCGAGTAGAACTTATGACGCATATTTAATGACACAAATCCAGGGCAAAATACCAATATGCCCGCCCTTCAAAATAATTAAACTTCCATCATAAGCTTTCGCTCTAATACCAAATAATAAACAGACTAGCACAAAGATCAGATTTATACAATAATAATTCTCGATTTCTTCTTGATGTTTCTTTTTATTCGGGAACATACAAATATATAGGAAATATACTTCCTAAATAATAGGAAGTAGCTATAACAACTCACTAACTTTACGTGAGTTGTTTCTAACACACTAACCAAATATAATTGTTATTGTTGTTTTATATAACAACTAATAAAAATTTACTAACACATACTTACAACATGATAATTACTTCATGTAATTATTATTCACACACATAAATATGTGAAGCACTATATAAATATTTCCTAACAATTAAAAGGTCATGCTATGTTATGGTGGGATCACCTACTGAAAGAGTAGTCAAGAAAGGGGAAAGAAAGAATTAGGATGTGGAGTAAGATGGAGAAGAAGCTAAAAGATAAATTTCTACACGTGGATTATGCACAAACCCTTTACGGAGGTTTCAAAATCTCGGGCAGAACTTACAAATAGTGCAAGAATACACAGATGAGTTCTACAAGTTGTTCCATTCGTGTAGAGCATGAAGAAACCGAGGAACAAATGGCTGCGAGTATGTTAATGGATTAAAATTTTCTATTCAAGATGAGATAAGTATGCATAGGATTAAAAGCATGGAGGATGCCTATCAATTAGCCTTAAAGGCCGAGGAAAAACAAAATTGTCAAAGTTTTAGGTGATCACCGGAATGAATAGGGGGCCTCATCTTCCTTTCGGGGATGAGCTGGTTTCAGCCAAGGTAGGGGAGAATCATCTCGTGGATGGGAAAAGCAAGAGGATACGAGACAAGATTTCCAGAATCAACAAAGATGCAGAGGATTTTCTAGGGGTAGAGGATATGTTTGGCGAAAGAGGATGGGAGGCTCCACGAAGACCATTTGTTTGTTACAAATGTGGTGAAGAAGGGATCGGGCTTTTGAATGCCCACATACTTATACACATGACAAAAGGAAAGGAGATGCTCCAAGAGTAAATCTTGTTGAAGCTGAAAGCAAGTAGAAGATGAACAGGACCTTGAAATTCCACCGATGTTGGAGAAACTCACATGATCAAGAGAGGAAATGATTGCTCCAAGAAAGGAGGTCAAGGGGGATGCATGGCTACGTACAAATATTTTCTCCCAAGATGCACTTCGGGAGGAAAGGTATGTAATGTTATTATTGATGGTGGTAGTTGTGAGAACATGGTTTCAAATGAGATGGTCGATAAATTGGGTCTGCATTGTGAGAAGAATCCTAACCCTTATCGTATTGCATGGTTTAAGAAGGGTAATGAAGTTATTGTTGATAAGAGATGTTTAATAAGCTTTTCTATTGGGAAAAGTTATAAGGATGAGATTTGGTGTGATGTTATTCCTATGGATGCATGTCATATGCTGCTAGGAAGACCATGGAAATTTGATAGAAAAGTTATTCATGATGGGGGAAAGAATACTTATACTTTCTGGAAGGATGGCACAAAAATAGTTTTGATACCTCTTAAAGAAGAGGGGAAGGCTGAAAATATGCTTTCTGCAAAGGAATTTGTGAAGGAGGCAAAGGCAACCGATTTTTTGTTATGCACTAGTTGCAAATAAGGATGAACTTGTAAGTGCTCAAATACCAATAGAAACATCAGAATTAATAGAAGAATTTTCAGATGTTATTCCTGATGAGCTACCAGATGGATTACCACCCAAAAGAAATATTCAACACCACATGGATTTGATTCTAGGGTCTTCACTCCCAAATCAAGTGGCTTATAGGATGAGCCCGACATTGCATGCAGAGTTTAATAGGCAAGTGGCATAGCTCGTGCGAAAGGGGGGTCAAGGGAGAGCATGAGTCCGTGTGCAACACCCACTTTATTAACACCAAAGAAGGATGGAACATGGAGAATGTGCACGGATAGCAGAGCGATCAATAAAATTACAATCAAGTATCGGTTCCCAATACCTCGCCTTGATGATATGATGGATGTGCTTGCTGGATCTAATTATTTCACCAAGATTGATCTTCGAAGTGGTTATCGTCAGATTCGGATCAGAGAAGGAGATGAGTGGAAAACAACATTCAAGACAGGAAATGGATTATATGAGTGGTTGGTGATGCCATTCGGGTTATCCAATGCACCTACTACTTTTATGAGATTGATGAACACCGTGCTATTTGGAGTATAATGGTAAGTTTTTTGTGGTTTATTTTGATGATATCTTGATCTTTAGTAAAACTAAAGAAGAACATTTGAGGCATCTAAGATTGGTATTTGAAGTGTTAAGGAAAGAGAAACTCTATGCAAATATGAAGAAGTGCACATTTATGCAAGAGAGCTTGGTATTCTTGGGCTTTATTATTTCAGCAGGTGGGGTACAGATGGACTCGAAAAAGATAAAAGGCAATTATTGAATGGCCTACTCCACGAGTATAATAGAGGTAAGGAGCTTTCATGGTCTAGCAAGAACATTTTACAAAAATTTATTAAAAATTTCAGCGATTGTGTAGCACCTATCACAGATTGCACAAAAAGAAGGGAATTTTTGTGGACAAAGGCAACTAAGGATAGTTTTCAATTCTTGAAGAAGAAGGTGATAGAGGCACCCATTTTGGCACTACCAGATTTTGATAAAGTGTTCGAGGTTGATTGTGACGCCTCACATGTGGGTATTGGAGCTGTTCTAAGTCAAGGAGGAAAGCCAATAGATTTCTTTAGTGAGAAACTAAATGAGGTAAGAAAGAACTACTATACTTATGATGTGGAATTTTATGCAATTGTACAAGCATTAAGGCATTGGAGGCATTACTTAGTGCCTAAGGAGTTTGTGTTATTTACAGACCACATAGCCCTGAAGTATGTGAATACCCAAAAGAAGTTGAATAGTAGGCATGCAAAGTGGGTATCATTTTTGTAGGGATATACTTTTTCTCTAAAACGTAAATCCAAAAAACAAAATCAAGTTGCGATGCATTGAGTATGCGTGTGACTTTGTTTACCACTATGGAAAATGAGGTGGTGTGTTTTGAAGCAATAAAGGGTTTGTATTCTTCGATTCCGATTTCAAGGATATTGTTGAAAGACTAATTAGTCCATTGTCGAGACAATGTAGGAGATGTCCTGGATGAGTATATTTCACAGGGATGGCTACTATTCAAGGGACACCAACTATGTATTCCAGATTGGGTCTATTATAGAAAATATAGTGAAAGAGTTGCATAGCGGAGGGTTGGCTAGGCATTTTGGTAAGGATTAAGACGATAGCCTTGGTAGCAGAAAAATACTATTGGCCAAAGCTAAAAGAGAGATGTGGTAAGATATGTGGAGAGATGTCAAATTTTCCAAGTCTCGAAAGGCCATGCACAGAATACAGGGTTGTATATGCCGTTTCCTGTTCCTAAAGGGTCGTGGACAGATCTGAGTATGGATTTTGTTTTGGGATTACCAAAAACACAACAAGGTAATGATTCCATTTTTGTGGTTGTTGGTAGGTTTTCTAAGATGGTTCATTTTATTGCTTGCAAGAAAACAAGTGATGCAACATGTGTAGCAGATTTGCTTTTCAGAGAAGTTGTTCGTTTGCATGGTGTTCCAAAAACCATTACTTCAGATAGGGACACAAGGTTGTTAAGTCACTTATGGCGGAATTTATGGAAGAAATTTGGTACTCAACTACAGTTTAGTAGTGCTTATCATCCACAGACTGATGGGCAAACAGAGGTGGTAAATAGGAGTTTGGGAAACCTGTTAAGGTGCATTGTTGGGGAAAAGCCGAAACAATGGGACTTAGCATTACCGCAAGCTGAGTTTGCATATAACAGTTCCATAAACAGATCCACGGGAAAGTCTCCATTTTCAATTGTGTATGGGAGTAATCCAAATGGGGTATTAGATTTGGTACAACTACCCGTTGATGGTAGAGTCAGTGATGATGCAGAAGCATTTGCCGAACATATACAACAATTGCAGGAAGAAGTGCGGAAGAAGCTGCAAAATAGTAATGACAAGTATAAGGAAATAGTAGATGTGCATAGATGGAGAAAGGTATTTACAGTTGGTGAGTTGGTTATGGTATATCTGCGGAAGGAAAGGTTTCCAAGAGGAACCTATAACAAGCTGAAGTACAAGAAGATTGGTCCCTGCAAAATCGTGAAAAAAATAAACGATAATGCTTATGAGGTAGAATTGCCAGGGAATTTTGATATTTCTCTAGTGTTTAATGTTTCAGATTTGTATTCTTTTCATGGGGATGGTGCAAAAAGGGATGATGCTGATGAAGTAGTAGATTGGCGGCAGCAAGTTCCGGTGAAGAAGAAAGAAGAAGTGGATCAGATTCTAGATAAGAAAACAATGGACACGCGACATGGGAAATACAACAAATATTTGGTACATTGGAAAGGACTGGAACAAGAGGAAAATACTTGGGTCACAGAGTGGGAGATTCAGAAGTTGGATGTAGATAAATGGAAGCAGTTTGAAGAAGACAACTTGCAGGAGCTGCGTTTTTTTCAAGCAGGGGAGAATGATGCGCCAGAATTAGCAGGAACTTGACAAGGTCATAACTTGAGCTCCGGGTGTCCGTTTGAGTCCGTTTTTTTTGAAACCACATGTTTTGATGAGACGAACACAAAGTGACAACCTGCCCTACCAGTTAGGGCAAGTTTTTGACACGTTTTTGGGCCCTAAATCCGCCATCTTGAGGCCAAAAATTAGGATTTAAGTTATAGTTTGGTTTTTTCCTATTTTTGAGCATTAGTTAATTTTAGTCTATTAATTGCATTGTGAGTTAGAAAGTTGGAAATTCCTCTAATTTAGGGATGTAGAAGATGTGTGGAAATTTACGTGCTGTAGGAATAAGCATGCGAACTTACTAAGAATAGCGGAGTTCTAGTAAACTACTAAAAATAGTATTTTCCGCCACCTAGAGTAGATTTAGGCGAGTTAGCTAGAGTTTACTTGCAACTCGAGTTGGGAGTTATTTTCCTATTTATGAAACATTGTAATTCATTATTTGATAACGAAGAAGGAGATCTATTTTCTTTTGGAGTTCATTTTATTGCGTTTTATCTGGTTGTTCTTAATTTGGCTACATTATAGTTTCTCCTCGATTGAGGAAGATTCAAATGGAAACAAAATGAAATAGAAAAACGTCAATGTAAAATGTTACCCATAACAAAGTATAAATCTATTAGTATCGAGAGGGTTTTCTCGTCGTAAGACTTACAAATAAAAGATAAATAAAACACCCAAAATCTCAAACAAGCTCAAGATATCAGTAATGAAACCCAAAATATGAAATAAAAATCTTGATTGAGCATAAATGTGAAGGTTTCGAGCTAGAAACTATAAAATGATGACCATTTCAGAAGCAGAGTCTTGGCCACTATGAGGAATAAACACAAGATTGCAAGTTACCAGTCAAAATATGACAAGTATTTTAATAAAACTACTAAGAATCTATTAATGTAATGAAGAAGATAAAATCCGAGTTTAACAAAACGGATTTCTCTTTAATTTTTCAAAAATACCCATGAGGGGAGATGTAATTACCAGTCAAATAAATATTTTAAGCCGAAATTCCAAAGGCAATCACGCAAAATGTGAACACCCACATTGGAAAGTGTAAAGATACGAAAAATTATGATGAATACACAGGCCACCAAGTAAAAACGAGAATGGAATGAAGCTCAATAAACCATAAAAATGAAATAACATGAATCCAAAAGGTTTGAGCACTGCGTATAATGTAATGAAATTACTTGTATAATTCAGATTATGAGCAGCAATAGAACACCAAATAACAAAATATTTAAAAATAATGATCTCAATATGCAATTAGAATAGCTTATCCACTTCGAGGGAGAACCCCAAACCATAAAATAGACTCAAATGCTCTAATGATGATTCATATACTACCTACAACACCCTATATATACTATTCCTATGCTATGGCCATCACCAAGGCAAACCTACTAAGCATGAGAAAGTATAAATGATGTAATAAAATGATATCATAAGATGATATGGTAAGCCATAATTCGGCTACTCATATCCTAATACAAGCAATAGGTTAAGGGTGTAGCCTACCCTTCCCCTTCAAACCAATGTTATCCTCAATGTTGAATAATCCTGGATGTTCTTTGTAAAAAACCTTCATCCTCTCGGGTTTCATATTCTATACTCAAATTCATCCACTTGGTCAAATATTCCTTAATTTCTATGGTTCTCACCTCTTAGTACGTGTTTGAAGAATCTTCTCTGGCTCCAAAATGATTCTTCCTTCCTCATGAAGTTCTAGTAACTCTATCTCGGCTTCAAATTTCTATCCAATAACCTTCTCTAGGTAGGAAACATGGAATACTTGGGTGTATGTGTGAAGATGGAGGCAACTCTAGTTTATAAGAAACACTACCAATTTTCTATAGAACTATAAGGCCATAATATTTAGGAGCAAGTTTGTTGTCCATTTTTGTTGCTTTAGGGACATCTACTTGTAAAGGCCGGAAATGTACAAAAACCCACCATCAATTTGAAAATGTCCTTCACTATGGTTTTGATTTGTTTATTGTTTCATCCTCTTTTGTGTGAATGCTAAATTCTCCTTCAAACTAGCCAAAACCTTTTATTGATGTTGAATGTGTTCCGAACATCTCTAACCTTAGTTTACACCCTAAAGGAAGAAGTGGTAGAAAGTGGATGATAACCATATAATGCTAAAAATGGGGTCATTTGAGAAGACATATGAAAAGATGTGTTATACCACCATTCTACAAGTGGTAGCCATTTAAACCACCTTTCATACTTATCTCGATACAAAACAATGTAGATACCCCTCTCTAAGCATTTGTTGACCACTTCCATTTTGCCATCGGTTTGAGGATGATAAGATGAACTGTGAGCTAGCTGAGTACCCAAACATGAAAATAATTCTAACCAAAAAATTTCTTGTGAAAATAGGATCATGATTACTTACAATTATCTTTGGGTTCCATCTAGCCGTTGAATCTGTCTCGAAAAATAGTTGTGACTATACGAGTTGTAAATAGATGTGATAGGGCATATTTTGTGAGCCTATCCACAATCACCAAAATAACATTATTACCCTCTGAACAAGGTAATCTGGTGATTAAATCCATGGAGGCTTCCTCCCATCTCTAGTAGGAATTGGTAAGGGTTGCAATGACTGGTGTATCAATTGTTTCCCCTTTGTTTTTGGCACACTAAACACTCGATATAAAATTTTGTACATCCCCCTTGAGTCCTTACCAAAATAATTCTCTTTTTATTTTATGACATGTCTTTAAAAACAAATAGTGTCCTCCAATAGGTGAGACATGTAGCTCTGCAAGAATCTTATGCTTCAACTCGAACCTTTACTCAAGTATAACCTATCCTTGTACCATAGTGCATTACCTTGCTTGATATTCTATATTAGATATTGTGTATCCTTGTCTTGATCCCAATCCAACCTGGCTTTATCCACCCAATCAGCCGTCAACATGGACATTCCACATAGTAAGGCATATGCGGATGTATCACTTTCGACAACGCATCAACTACTACATTTTCTTCACCCTTTTTGTATATGATTTCAAAATCATAACCGAAATTTTTTGTTATCCAATTTTTGTGTTCCTCTAATGATAAATTTTGCTCCAAAAAGTATTTGAGACTACCATGATCAATTTTACCTTGAAGTGTCTACCTATGAGATAGGACCTTCATTGCTTGACCGCATGAAGAATATCCATCATTTCTATCTCATAGAAAGGTTTGAGCAGATATTTTCCTTTGAATTGACAACTCTTAAAAGCAATTGGTATTCATTCCTACATTAGAAATACTCACAAACCTTACCCTGAAGTGTCACATTCAAAAATGAAGGTTTTTGAGAAGTTGGGAGTAGCCAACACTGGGTGTCTTTACATGGCTTCCTTTAGCTGCTCAAAGGATTTAGTGACTACATATGTCCAATGGAAGGAATCCTTCTTTAACAATGCGGTGAGTCGGGTTTCTATTCTACCATATCCCTAGAAAAATCTTCTATAGTACCCTATTTGTCCGAGGAAACCATGAAGATTTTTTAGAGTTTTGGGCCTCGGCCATTCCACCATCACTTTGATCTTTTGAGGATCAAATTTTAAACCTTCATGGGATACAATGTGACCCAAGTACTCTACCTCTTGTACCCCAAAAGAAAATTTGGATGGCTTTGTATAGAGAGTATGTGTTTCAAAAATTTCCAACAATTTATTTAAATGTTGTAAGTGTTCTTCCCATGTCTTACTATAAATGAATATGTCATTAAAACTAACACAAATTTCCTTAAAAATGGCCACATGTCGTGCCTTCTATCCCATAATAGCACAAGATCTTCCACATTGAAAGCTCTTGGAGTCACTTTCTTATCAAACAACTTCTTCAATTTCTCACTAAATTTTACATGTCTATGATGGGATGCCCTTCTTTCTTCATCTAACTCAACAATTTGATTGATGTGAGGATCATAGGGACTAAAATCTTGATCTTCTAGTTGTTGAAGAAATTGAAATGAAGACAATTGCATATGTAGGGGCAACAGAGCTTGAGTTCAGTACACCAACTCAAATGGGATTTTCCCAAGTAGGTTATTTAACAATGATTCGATCATCCCAAACAAGAAACTTCAACTTGCTCATCCCAATTCATTTTGTTCAACTCTAAAGTTCTTCTAATTATCTTCAATAGATTTTTATTGTTAGAATCTGCTTGTCTATTTCCTTGGGGATTATAATTAGAAGCATATGTCAAATTTATCCCATAGAAATGGCACATGTGCACAAAAGGTTTATCCCGAAGCTCATGGCATTATCAATAACTATTTTGGTAGGCACTCCAAAATTGTAAATGATATGATTTAGAATGAAATCCATCACAATTTTGTGAGTTGTTTTCTTACTTGGGGGATTGCCTCCACCCACTTGGTGAAGTAATTAGTGGCTACTAATATCAACTTATGGTCAGCACTTGAAGGATTTGAAATCTCACCAATGAATTCCATTCCCCACTGCCTAAATGGGGCTTCAACTGATACATGCTGTAAAGGAAGGGAGCACGAAGCTTTTAGTATTCCAAAAATTGTTTGGAACTTTCACATTTTCTTACCAACAAAGTTGTATCCTTGAAAAGAGTTGGCCACCAATAACCAACCCTTAAGATCTTATGAGCTGTGAATTTTCCAGCAAAATTTCCCCCACAAAATCCTCCATGGAGATCAACAATTATCTTAGGGGCTTCATGTTCAGCAATGCATCTTAAGAGAACACCCTCAAGGTCCTTCCAAGGTAACCAAAATTAGTAATGACAGATTTTTGGGAAGTGAACTTAAGTGCTCTTTTTTTATTCTTGCTCAAATTTTCAAGGAATTGTAAATGTTTGAGATAAAAAAATGATGTCCTTGTACCATTTAGAATTTATTAGTTTTTTAAGGACATTCAGCCTTTCTTCTTCGACTTCATTTACCTAAATTCTATATAGATTTCTCTCTGCCATAAGTTTTTCTAGGCCCAAACCTCTGATCAATTTGGTTGTTTGGATATCCATATAATACTCTTGCAATTTGTTTACCCATCAACATCTTTTGCTTGAAACCTCCATTTTTGACAAGATATCTTTCACCATGGTGTGTGGAACATACATAATGACTTTCGAACTCAGAATGTATGGCTTGAATACCTTTATCGCTTTTACCAAAGAAAATTCCTTCTTCTCCATGATAGTATACTTTAGCTCAACTCCTTGTAATGCCTTACTAAAAAGGCAATTGGTCTTTTAGCTCCACATCATCCTTCGCAACAACACGGATGAAATAGTACTTTCAACCAAAAGAAAACATTTGGAAAGCCTTCTTATAATCTGGATCTGCTAAAACATGGGATTTCTTTAATGATTCTTTTCTCTAGTAAAATCTTGAAAATATGCTTCTTCCCATTTGATACTTTGATCTTTCTTTAGCATGCTAGTGATTGGGATAGTTAGTTGAGCAAATTTTGAGATAAATTTCCTAATAAAATTAATCTTCCTAAAAAAGGATTGAATTCACTTCTTGGTTCTTGGAATAGGGACTTTCTGATGGCTTCTAGCCTTTCGGGATCAATCATGAGCCCTTCCTTTCACACAATGTGCCCAAATAAATTTTCTTTCTGAACTCCAAAATGAAACTTCTTGGGATTTAGTGAAATATCATACTTCCTACATCTTAATAGAATTTTTCTAAGTGTTGTAGGTGGTCACACATTTTCTAGAGAAAACATTCACATCATCTTGATATACAACAATGAAATCATTAATATAGCCAGAGAAAGCTACATCCATTTCTCTTTGGAAATTTGTTCCAACATTCATTAGACCAAAAGGAATTATGACATATACATATGTTTCCCAAGGAGTGGTAAACATAGTCTTGATTCAATTTGATTCCTTCACAACTAACTGGATATATCCAAAAAACCATCCAAGGTGGATAACAATTCCGACCCGGTAATGAATTGTAACATATTGTCCATATTTGGCAGAGGGTAGTTATCCTTCATTTATGCTCTATTCAAGTTTTTAAATTCCACACACAACCTTATATCTCCATTCTTCTTTCTAACGATAGGTACCAATTTTGTAACCCCATGATGAGTACCTTGTGGGCAATATGATTCCTCCATCCCTCAAAATTTTCAATTCTTCTTGCATCTTCAAGGAAAGGAGTGGATTGATTGGCCTCTATTTCTCCTAAATAGCTTGGCGAAGCTTCATGAGGAATATCATGCTTGAAAAGATCCTCTCTATATGCTTTCGATTTCGAATAAGACCAGACAATGCTAATTAGTCCTAGTATTTCTTCAACAATTGGACATACGACTACTTTTTATTACTTACTCGATTGCTACCTAGCTAGATCTTACGTGGTTTATCCTTCGTGCCCAGTTCGTGCTCTTTCAACATCCCTCGAGGATGACATGTGTCTATTGACAATGCAATCGGCATTATCAAAGTTTGATTCAAGTGTTATCAAACCTCTAGGGGAATAGTATTAGTCTTCAACTAAATTATTTCTTTACCAAATAAAGTCTCCTTTCCATCAGCTACACAAACCATTGGCTCCCAATCTATACGTTGATTAGCAAATTCTCCTTGGTTTGTAAAAACCTTTACACTTGGGCATCATCTTTGAACACTTGCCAGTGTTTAACATTGTCAGGAACAGATGGCCTAGTCAATACCTCAATATTATACTCATAATAGGGGGATACAATATAATTTTCAAATCTAGACCCCAATATGGCCAATTTATCTACTAAATTATTGTACTTCCTATCATGATGTATTATGTTGAAGGAGTCAAACATTTCAATGAAATCCTAGACTTCATGATTATATTGCTTCATTCTCTAATTTTTTGTTACATAAACAGTTTTCTAACCTGCTTAACAATTAGCTCTGAATATCCTTTAATAATGATGTCTCTAATACCATATTTCCAAGAAATTCTTAGACCCAAGATAGTGCTTCATATTCAACAATATTGTTAGTGCACTCAAAGTTGAGTTTAAAAGAGAAAACAAACTCTTCTGGCTTGGGATATTAGAACAATACCAACACCATTTCCAAATTTATAGCAAGCCCCATCAAACAACAAATTCTAAGGAGAACCTACTTGATTAAGAGACTTGCATTGATCAATTTTGTGCTCTTTACCATCAACAAATCCAACAAAGTTATCTACATCAGTGTCAGTGTATAACACTTCATAGGAAGCATTATTGGGATCCTCAATGAGGTGTGACATATTCCTTTTCACCATACAACTTTACAAGGCTTCCTAAATAGGTATAGTGGAAAAGACATATCCATTTTCACACTACCACCCACACTACCTACCCATTTTCTTGATAATAACATTCCCCATTTGGCAAGGTAATCAAGAATAACATCATCTAGTTTTGAGTTCTTGCCTGGTAAGCTGCAAATTGCACTATCAAACCCTTGACACATCCAACCACTTTGGAACCTCTCTCTTGAATCCATGGTAGTGCACTTCCCATAAGTTTGTCACTTTGATATCTAATTCATTCATGACCTCAAGAGGCATAACATTGCATGATGCTCTAGAATCAAACATATAGTTGTGTAACAACCTATCCCTAATAATCAGAGTAGTGAAAAATGGATCTACATTCAGCTTGGGACTCAACCAAGGATGTTCCCAAATATACTTCAGGTGGCTCACCTAGTTCTTCCAACACTTGGGGTTTTTCCAACTCTACAATGGTAGGAGGAGTCTCAACATTGTTTACATTTCTACCTTGGGTAATATTTTCTTCTTTCAATCCCAAATACTCAAAGGCTCTTTTCTTGTGCTTAGGAATCCTAAAAAGCTCAACAATTGGAATATAAATCTTGATCTGACTCAAGACTTAGTCAATGTCATAAGGAACATATTTGGGCAAGGCAACATTTTGAGGAAGACTGAAAACTCATCTGACAAAATAATTTTTCATGGTCTAAGCATGGGTAGGGATACCATTTCTGTGGGGAAACAAGGCCTTTTCCAGATGTATCTTTCTTAGGATTTGTTTTGAGATATTGGTGAGAATTAAAGAATTTTTGTTTGGCCTAAGGCCCTGCCCCTTTGACAACTTTACTCCTAGTGTTATATTCCTTTTCATGGCCAACTACAACATTCATTAACAATTGCCTATCCTCCTCGTAAGGGATTCCTCCATCATAATTTTTAATCATTAATGCCCTTAAGTATTCAAAATAATTACTAGGAAATTCAAAATTTGAACCATATCTATATTCAAAAGTATGAGAGGAGGAAGGGGTAATACCCATTGATGCAATCCCAATAGAAATCTGCAGAGCAGTTATGGCACTTTGATTAATTTAGTCAAAGTTTCTCCTTTTTGTGAGCTTGTAGAGCACCCCATCATGCACACATCATCAGCATCATCAACTTCCTTAAATTATTTGTCTTCATCACATGAGGAATGTGGCAAGAAACATCTATCACACCACTCAATTTCATTGGCTTCTTCCACAACAGAAACTCTAGCTAAAGGATCAGGCACCAATTTGTTTTCCTAGGTTGGGGTTGTCTATTTCCTGATCCCATGAGTCCTTTACCTCTGTCATCAGATCTCTGATCACCCCTAGATGATTTACAAATCTTTCTTGACCTTGTGCTTTATGCTGACCTTGGGAACTTTGTCCAATACCCTTCTCTTCCCTGGCTAGTTTATAGGATATTTCCTTAACAACTCCGGTCAAAGTTTTTACAAACTCCTCTAGATCCACAAACTTACTTGACTAAGGCTTCTCTGGATTGATAAGCTTGATACCTTCTCTCTTAAGAGGCTTACCAACTACTTTGATATTATTTTCAATCTACAAAGCCATGGTGAAGGCTTACCTCAATGTTGTTGGGTTCTTATCCCTCAAATAATAGGTAGCCTTCTTATCAAAAGCATCAAAGTATTTTATCAAACAAGAAACATCACTTGGCCTTAGGATCACAGGAGCCTATTTAGGGTCTTATTGATTATTCATTGAAGTCATGAACAAACTCATTAGGATTATTTTTTATATTTTCAAATTCTGATAAAAGAAACCTAGGGTTTTTTATCTCCATACTGTAATCTAAAATCATTCTTCATTTCTATCCATGAATAAATGGAGTTCCCATGCATACCTCCTCATGCATTCCTCTAGAGTATGAATAAAAAACTTTATGTACACATCCTCAAATTCAATCTCAAAGTCTTCCATCATATTGACAAAAATATTTAAGTGTTGATCACCAGTAATAGCATTATTTCCTTGAAATTTAGGCAATCTATTTCTAACATCTTGGGGCACAACATTTGGATATCCAACCATACCTCTGAAATCTATAGGACCAAAAGTGTTCACAATAAACAAAGGTCTGGGTGGGGATGGGCCATATTGTTTTGGGAGGTGATCTTACAGGAGAAATAGAATGATGAGGAGTGAGGGGTCTGTGGGCACATGAATGCAATTATTAGAATGAATGTTCTCTAAAAACTCTATTTCTTGGAATATCCTATCAGCTTTGGAGAACACAGGGATAGAATGAGATGCAAATTTTTCAAATACAAAAGAAAGACCCTCTCCAGTTGGAGAATTAAGATCTACAAAAAGACTACCTGATTCAGAAGCACTTGAGGAAGTATGGAAATATTCAATGACAGGATGATCAATTTCCACAATTGATAACTCCTTTCTTGATTTCTGATCTCCAACAACTTTCCAGATTCTTCTTCCTTCAGAATTTATCTTTCCCAATTCTAGAAACAACCTTCTAGCGGGGTCTTCAATGAAAAAGATGTTATTCCTTCTAGCTTTGTAGAGATTAGTGATATAATTTTGAATTGACAAAGGTTAAGACATTGACATTTATCAAAAGATAATTCAAAACAGAGTCACCAGTAAGGATTTTCACCTTAGTTGTACAAATGCACTAAAATTGGTCTGTCAAATATCTGTCAATACTAAATTATTTCAAAGCTTCATAGATCTGACCTTCCTTTATCCATATTTAACATTGATGATGTAAACTTAGTATAAAAATCAATAGAAAGTGGAAATATTACACACAAAACTTGTAACTTTGCTCGATTCTTATAAATCTTGACACAAGATGACGTTTCAACAACGTGAAAATTTTAAGAAGCATTTAGCAAGGTCTATATGCATTGTTGATGATGTTCAAACTTTGCACAGACCTTCATGTCCCCAAGATAGCGACACCATTCTAGTGTTGTTTTGCAAAAATAAATCTCGGAGCTCAAATAATCCCTAACAATATTAATCAGTCCTTAGAAGCAATCAATCGTGTTCGTATCCAAATTGATTCTCCCATGTAAACCAAGCAACATCATAGATTTAGCAAGACACTAAGAGATAGATAGATCTTATTATGAGTCATTTTGTAGCCGAGGAGGGGATTTGTCTTACTCTTTGTCACTCGGGCATCGGAGAAATGGATAACACCTTCATTAAGGATTTGATCTATCCTTTTTTCTTTAGGATGTGCCTTTCGACCAGGGTGAGAGGACCCATTTTGTAACCTATATCGGTGAAGGAGAATGAAGATATCCTTCTTTGCACAAATTTGAAAGGAGACCCTGAGAAAATATGATCAATGCACCACAATTTAACTCTCATGAGTTGTCACTTATAAAGAATGGTGATATTTTCTAAACAGGGTTAAAGGTTATTAGAGACATTATGGGATCATGATTTCTTACGCATATTTTAGCGGTAGAATTTATTCATTTGTGGACATAAAGGGAAAACAGGGGTAGTTCAGGTAGGATTCATTGTTTTTGAATAATTTTTGGTGGGGAGATTAAGCAGATAAAACTTGATTTATCTAGATCTTTGAGAACCTTCACAACAATTGGAAAACTAAATGACGTAATGCTTTAGCGAGCTAAAATATTCCTTCAACCAAAAGGTGTGCATCAATGGAGGCCCAAATTTGCATAGTTTTACACAATATCCAAGAATTTAACATGAAGGCTTGAGTTAAAGACTCAATTAAACATCAAAGACCCCTGGTTCCTCACACCTAAGATACACTCAAAGGCTTACAAACAATCTTTATCAACAAAATGACAATAAAGTGATTTTAAATTTTTTATCTCATTACAGGATGAAGGCTCTTCTTGAAATGAAACTACAAATGCCACTAAACTGTAGCATGGATGAGATCTTGTGTGATTCGAGAGGGAATTTAACACAATATTGCAATAGGAACAAGAAAAACTACTTACAAACATTCTGAAATAAAGAAGACACAAATTTTCCCAAGATTGACACAGATTAATTCAAATTTGATTAGATTCATTAGCAGGGGAAAGTTTCTTTGAACAGTCTCGAGATTTTCAATTGTTGTACACTTGCAACCAACTTGACATGATCAAAATCTAAAACATAGGAAATTAACAGGTTTCTCAGATGGTCTCTCAGAAGATGGGATTTCTCAAATTTTCTCTTAAGAATTCAACACCCAACCCTTTCAAGAAGAATATTCTCATTACATTTATACATTTCAATAGCTCACTCATGTAAATTTTCCCCCAAAAAGAAGAATATTTGAGGAATCGTTTTCTTGTTATCAATTTGCCTCGAAAAGTGACATTTAGCAAATTCATACCCCGTAAGCTACCAAGTGGACAAATTATGAACTGATCACGTTTCTCGGACCCTCACTAATGACTTTGTGATGCCATGCCACAATGTTTTGATATTCCTTCTAATCATTCTTATTCTTTCATGTGAGAAATCCTCATTTTAATCATTTTATAGTCACTCTGTATATGGATCTGATAGAAATCCTTTTCACCCTCGAGGCAACACCTTTTTCATCCTTTATGCCTGCAACCTCCATCATTTCATCCTTTTCCCATTCTTTCCTTTGCAACTCTGTTTTACATCCAGCTTCTCTAGTAATTCACATTTTTGCAAGTTCCAGATAAATTCCAACTTCAAAATATCAACCTTAACAATCCTTGGACTCACAAATTTAAGCTTTAACTCAATTCAATTTCACTTTGAAGAAGAAAATGACAAGAGGATTTATAAATAATGATGAAAAATAATGCGTATTGGCATCTCCAGGAGTCTTGGAGCAAAAATGGTGGCAAAATCAGATGTAATGCAAACAACCATTGATTCTTCCCCTTCTCAACTTTACATTAGATCCGTCCACGTGTTTCCTTGGTGTAAATCCAAAGGATAAGTACAAAGGAAAGTTTGTAAATAAGCGCGGTCCTTCCACATGCCCTAGGCCCAAGAAAATCACCTTTTGGCCTTTGAAAAGTCTCAGTATAAAAGGAACCAACGAAAGCCTCCACATGTCTCAATGGCACACTTTTGATATGGTGCCCAAAAGCGGAGACCCCAAACAAGTGTGGGCTCACCACATGTCTCAGTCTAGAAGATTTTTGAAAATTTTTAAGGACCAGTGGAAGGCACCATGTGTCTAGGGTCCGAGACAGTTTTCCTTGGCCGTTCAAAAGTCCAAGCAAGGGTAGAGTGAGAGGAAACTTCCACACGTCTTCATGGTGCTCTTTCAAAAATAAAATTCAACTGGGCAGGTCCTCAAATAGGTGCGGGCCCTCCACATGTCCCGTGGCTTAGAAAGTCACTTGAAATTTTTTAATTTTAGAGAGGAGCCAGTGGAAGCCTCCAGTGTCTCCCTAGCATAACTTTGAGATGGTGCCAAAAGTAGAGACCCTAAACAAGTATGGGATCACCATGTGTCTCCTTAGCACAACTACTAAGGTAGGACCCGAGACGTAGATACAAATGACCGTTGACCCTTCACATGTCCATAGTCCGACAAAGCTACTGCGACCACGCATGAAAAAATGTCTAAGTCAATGCAGGCGGGGCACGGCGCTCCCTGACTCCAAAGGTCAAACCAAGAGGTGAATTTTCAGATGAGTGTAGGCCCTTCACGTGGACAAGACTTGATTTAAAGCGGGCCTTAGATTTTCAAATTTACCCTCGAGATACATCCAATCAAAAAGTGCTATGTTTACACGATGTTGAGATATAAATTGACGGGGAAAACACACTGTCAAACCGTAAAATGCAAGGAAATCACCATTTGTGCCTAGAAATGAATCTTTCTTTAAGGACAAATAATTTGGAAATGATATAAGGCCCAAATGTGATCCACAGAGCCACATTTAATCAAAAAGGACCATGTTTCCACATATGCTGAGATATAAATTGATGTGGAAAACACACCCGTCAAACCATAAAATGTAGGGAAATCACCATTTACACCAATAAATGAATCTTTATTTAAGTACAAAGAATTTGGAAATGATATAAGTCCCAAATCTAATCCATCGAGCTACATCCAATCAGAAAGGAGCACATTTCCATAGATATTGGGACAAAATTGACAGGGAAAACAAAATGTGACTGTGGAAAAAACACAACGAAGTGGAAAAACCCAAGTCTACACCCAAGTTACAAATTATTTCACATGGACAGGGGAATTGAAACCAAATTATGGACTTAAAGTGGTCCTTGACCAAAGGAAGGGATTGATCATGGAAACCAAATGAAGGAGAGAGCTTTCACGCATCAACACGGGAGATAGAAACTAGGACAGAGCCCAAAAACTAAAAATTTCAAGGACAAACGGGGTGAGATCAAATTAAGTACCAACACACAATAAAAAGAAGGGATACTAGGTGATGCTCTTTCTTCAACATTTATTCCAATAAGGAGGAGATTCCATCCTTTTTATTGGCCCCAAGCCCTAACCATATAATAATAGGGAATGTTTGCAACTTTAACAACTTCACAACTATATTGGCTTGCACAATAACTCACACAATCATCTTTTTAACACCCATGCAATTTATTTAACTCTCAATCAATCTTTTAAGGAAGTTCAACAAAGGGTAATTTTGCATTCTTTTCCAAAAAAAGAACATAGGAAGATTCACATTTTCCTCACAATCACAAAGGCTTAATAGTAATCCAAAAGGAGACAATAATATGGAGTCTTCTCCTTATGCCTCCCATGTGGGAAGAGATCCCACCATATACCTCCAAAGTGCTCTATAAAATCACACACAACACCTTATTTCTCCCTATTCAAATGCAAGAATAACATAGAAATTTTTTCCTCCACATAGGTGGAGCACCTCTCCCACACTCCCTACACATTTTCCTCACTAACTCCCTTTTTCCTCCCCATAAAAATCCATTTTATTCTCCTACACCACTATTAAGGGCAAGCTACACATTCCAACATAATACATTAATAACACAAAAAAATACACCCAAACAATCACATATGTCTCAATCAAAACATATACAAAAATAAATCAAATGGGTAAGACCCTACCTTTCCATAACAAGCTTTGAATATTCACACCACAAGAAAAATCCCCAAAACGTATCTCCCCAAAATCTCCAAGCAAGAACAAAATCCAAAATTTCAAAAATTCAAGAGAAGGAATGAGAACAAGTAACCCCAAATACTCCAAATTAACTTGAATAAAAAGAAAAATAGGTCAGGATGATGGGGTTTCTCCATGTAGGATGCCACTTCATATTTCCTCAATTCCAATTCAATAATTCAACACACAAAGAAAAATCCTATTAAATTTGTAAGTAAGGCTATGACATGTAAAAGTATACACTCGAACATGCACTCCATACTTCCAAGGACATATTAAATGAGGTAAATTTTAAAAAGTTACTTTATTTACTCATTTTCACCCAACATATGCATTATGAAGGCTAAAATGGACTCCATACTTCATAAGTAAGGTTGGTGGGTGAATTTGAGAGGCAGAGGACAAGGTTAACTTGTCCTAAAAGTATCAAATAATGGCCACTAAGTCAAAATTAGAGATAGGGAAATGAGGAAGAGTACACACTTCAAAATCTAGTTAAATCTACTCATCATCAAGCAAATATCAAGGACCATGTGCCCTATTAAATACCTAATTTGTCACACCTTCATTTTAGTTTACTAATTAACTTAAATTAACTAATTAAAAGCATATCAACAAGTAATAATAAAGTTAATATATTTTACAAATAATGAGATACATGCACCATAAAATAAATACCCATAATTAAAAGAGGAAACATCATAACGCATAGACACACAAATGAGGTCATCCCTCATGGAAACCTCCTAACCAAGCATAAAAATTAAACAACACACACATATAACACAATTTGTCAAATTCATCCCTAGCCCCTTCCGGTGTATAGTGATATCATTTTCCTGCGATAAAAACAGCAATACCTCTTTGGCCTCAAGGCCACATCAATAACATCGAAAAAAACACCTACATATGATTTAATAATCATCATCAAAATCAATCAATTCTATCAACTATGTACAATTTTAAATTAATTTGATTTTACCATTTTAGTAACATCAATGAGATCACAAGACTAGTCATAACATCCAAACATAGGAAATGTGTCACGAATATAACATGTCAGTATAAAATCAGAACAATGCAAATCAACATGTATAAAATTGTCCATGAGTGTCAGCTATCATATCCTAATCAAAATATGAATCACAACATATGATTAATCCAAATGTATATATAATTTATCACTGTTAATCAAAATATAATAATCATACTTTATCGATGTCTCTAATCAATAATAATAAAAATCATAGTGGATAACTATCGAAGAGGAGTGAGAATTATAGATATGCTAGTGCTAACATGTTTATAAAAACCATGTCTATCATGTAATAGTTCTATTACATAAAGTTATTAGAGAAAATATCCCTCAAAATAAACTACATCTATACGAGGCTAATAATATGTGTAAATATTTTCAATGTAACACAATATAGTTTTCATTTGATTCCATTGATATCATTTTTCCTCAATGAGATGACTCATGTCACAAACATGGCTAAATCATCTATCCAGATGATCCTCACTAGACCACCCCAAATAATTACAAATCAAATTTTAGTTGAGGAAATTTAAAAAGAATAAGGTTTATTTCATGGCTTAGTAATATAATACTAATCGCTTAAGACAAATAGAAATAATTGGATATGCAAATATACATAAAACATGTGTAAACAATGTTGTTAGGGAACCTTATTTGCTTTAGGATTTTTACACAAATTTTACAAAAATATTGATCAATATTAATAGAATAGAACAATATGTGATACGCTTTAAAAGGACACAAAACAATGAAAATACATATAATTTGCAAAGAAAGAGTTGTAATTCTTATTCAAATTGAAAATATAGCTATATTTATGCTTAATATAAGAGCCAAACTTAATATCAATATACATACTATATACTTGAGATAATCAAAATAATTGTTTGTTAATGTTGATGAAATGTAAGATTAAACAATGATTATATGATTCAAATATCAAGACCAACAAGATATGCATTTCTTTATCAAAGGAGTAATACAAACGATTATGCATATATGGAGTTCTCATATGTATGTATCCCATATGTGAAAACCTTAAAACAAATCAAATTTTTATGCTTATCGAAATTGATATACCTTTTCCACTACAACAACAATTTTCTAGGGTAATATTTCATCATTTTGCAATCTTTCTTGTATTTCATAGGTAAACCATAACAAGTGTAAGATAAAACTTGCTCAAAATCTAGATTCCTCTTGGATTTGTCACAAATGCAATTTAGATTTCACATATTTTGAATGTAAATATGTATTGTATTTCATATTAGATGACACCAAAAGCACATCACAAGTTACTAGTTTTGAAGACATCACTACATTGATAATCGCCATATAACACAAGAATTGCATATTCTAGAGTTAAATCCCATAATACAATTGCCCGTTTTTAGTCATTTCTCTCATGCAAGTACCATTTCACACTCTCTAAAAATTTGGAGGTCTGCACTAAGAAATAAGTTTTAATGTATTGTTCTCACCGCAGACATATATGAAAAATCGTCTAAGAATGTATCTTTCTTAGATGCATTTACTAAATTTTTATAGATATGTAATCCAACATGCTATCATTTTTCATTTTTCATGTACTTTAAACACTATCATATACTAGGAGAATGTGTCTCTACTAGATATGTAATTAGTAGTTCTCATTTGATACCAAGTTTAGTACATTGATACTTCTCATATTTCATGTACTTCCTCTGTGTGTGTTTATTTTCACTTTGGCACTCAATCAAATATATTTTTGCGTACATATATTCCTTTGTTTCATGTATTGGTTACACAAAGTATTAGTGACACAAAACTTTAGTATGACTTTCTACATGCATTATGTAAACTAGATTTCACTACATAGTTTTACACATATATCTTGCATTTATCTATTTTTGATCTATGTTCTTTTAATAGTATCTATATTTTCCCCTTCTCATGATTTCTAACATGCATATCGAATTCAAAATGAAATAATAAGATCTAATTCTATTACAATAACAACAAAAACACAATAAATGAATCTCATTACAAATGACATCAAACTCTAGAAATAGAACATTCTTAAGGTCACAATTTATGATGAGGTGTCATATATGCCAACAACACAAGAATGATAAAATCAACTTACCTTATTTTTATATGCCTCCAAATTTATGTAGAGTTTAAAATGGTACTAGTGAGAGAAATGACTTAAAAATAGGCCTACGGGTATCGAGAGTTAACTCTAGAAGATGCAATTCTTGTGTTTCATGGATATTATCAAAGTAGCAATGTTTTCAAAAGTAATAACATTAGATGTGCTTATGGTGTCATCTATTATGAAATAAAATACAAATTTACATTCAAAATATATGACATCTAGATTACATTTTTGACAATTTCAAGAGGATTCTACATTTTGATCAAGTTTTTTTAATAATAGTTATGATTTACCTATGAAATACAATAAAGATAGAAAATTTATGACATATTAATGTGGACCATTTTTTTAATTTTAGTAGAAAATGTATTTGATTTTCTTATACACACAAAACATTTGATACCTTTCTATTTTTTAATGTATGTTCTAAATGCATATGAGAACTCAACATATGTGTAATAGGTTATATTACCCATTTTATAAATTAATGTATGGACATATCATGATTTTCTTGATATATTTGAATCATATAACCATTGTTTAATCCTCAATTTCATTCGCATAAACAACAAAAAGAATCAATTACCTCAATGCTATAATATGTATATTAATTCATAGTTGGGATGTTATATACGTATAAATATGTCCATATGTTTAATTTGAATAAAAAGTACAATTTTTTTTTCAAAGTGTATGTTTTATTCCACTTTTCAAGTTATTTTAACACATTTAAATAATCTTTCTATACAATTAATCTTGTTGAATATTTGTGTAAAAATTGGTAAAATATCCTAGTGCGATTAAAGTTCTTCAAAGCACATTGGTTACACAATTGTTTTTGCATCTTTACATATCTAATTATTTGTGAATGTCTTATGAAATTACTATCATACAAATAAACCATGAAATAAACCCTATTCTTTTTGTCAAGTAAACTTTGAGTTGTAAATATTTAGTGTGGTATAGTGAGGATGATTTGGGGAACTAATTTGGTCATAGTTGTGACATGGGTCATCTCACCAACGTACTGATAATGTGAATCTGAACCAAATGAAAACTAGATTATGTTACATTAAAGTATTTACACATATTACTATCATGTATGTGTATATCTTATTTTGATGGATATTTTTGTAATATAACTTTGCATGATAGAAAAATTACAAGATAGATGTGCATTTTTACAAGCATGTTATAACCATCATATCTAAATTATAATTTTTGTCTCATTTGAATCTTTGAATGTTTTTCACATTTTATTTGATTGTAATTTGAAATTTTCAATTAATTTTACCACATGATTCACTCACTATTGTAAACGCATGTTATTGGGGAACATGATTGTTATAAGAGACCAAATTAGTGTGAAGGATATTAATTTTTTAAATCTTCATATACTTTTCTACCTACAAGGATCTTGGATTTATAATGATAAATGTAATTTAATTGTAATAATAATTTTAGATTTTAGATTTTAATATGGGTAGATGGATCCACATTTCTATGTCACATGTGAGATGGGTGGAAGGAGAAGTTGTGTATAATTTTGAGTAGACATAAATAATAAATGTTATACCGTAAGCAAACAATTAAAGAAGGGAAATATTTTTATATGATAGAAAAGAGTATATTTTGGGATAAAAGGAAAGTAAGGTGGTTATTGAATCCCTCTAGGAGGCATGAATGATGTACTTGGGTTTCAAAAGTTTACAAATTTTAGTCCTTCATTACATGGATGAATTTTTATAGTGAGTAGGCATAATATCAACAATGTAGTGAAACAATTAGAGAGAATCTTAAACAATGTTAAAGTTGAGATAACTCATCATAAATTTGCATTGTAGGGGGTTAATTAGGAAAAATAAAAATTCTAGTCAAAAACGAGGCAAAATACTTTATACAGTCATAAAAATTCAGATTTATTGTTAACAACAACAAAGGTCAATATCATGCCCATTATTCCTAATACTATGTAGATTATTAAATATAAATATTTGACTTAATCAATAGAAATTTTAAAATTATACATTGATATTAAGCTTGTGTGATTTAAACTATTTTTAATTTAAAGATTCTCCATATCTAGTTTCTAATATGTACACTTTCCACTCTGTCTACCAATTTTTCAATAGTAACCATGTGAATGTTCTTCACGATATTAATGAGAAACATTTTTTTTTTGTGTCATCTAAATCAGAGATTAGATCATGATCAATATGCTTCCTTTACAATAATGATTATTGAGAATACCCACTTTATTGGTGTCATCTCCTTAGTGGTTATCCAAAGAAGGAGCATCAAGAAAAGCTCCAAGAACTAGAAACGAACGAAAATGGATGGAGATGAAAATGCACAGATTGCACATGATACATTTGAACAATATACAAACACAGATGCATATGAATACTGAATATGAGTCTTTTTCTATTACATATGGTGTTTACCACTCACACCATCTAATTAATGAAAAAAGTAGGGAAGTAATTCTCAAGTCTTGTCATTGGGAATAAAATAATTCCAAACTCTTATACTCATGTTTTCTCGACCACCGAATGGGGCACTGGGAATATTTCATGTCACATCTCATGAATAGTAATGAAAAAATTTAAATTTGATGTTGTTTACAAGTTTTTCTTTCTAACTCTAAAATACTCACAACTTTTTTAAGTTGTTGCCTCTTCTAACTTGTTAAAATATTATCACTCTTCATATTATTTTATATATTCTCGAGGGAAATTTTATAAAATACTACCACAAAATAATGGTTTGATATAAATAAATAAATGTCAAATTTGAATTATTGTTCTTAGTTTTTTCATGCAAAAATTTCTAGAAGAACTTGTAAATTTAAAATGGGATCATTAACATATAAAATTGAAAATATAGAAAATGTGTCACATCCATTATAATATTTTCTTAAGTCTCAATAAAATGATACCAATGTTTTGTTTGTGAAAATTAGAGATGTTTCTTGGCTATTAACATACATGATAAGTTTCGAATGATGTACTTGAAAATTTGGATAGCTGCCATATATGTTATCATCGTACCTTAATAAATGTAAAGAATATTCATGCATGTAAACTCGTATGATGTGTGGTTATTGGAAAAATGAAACCCTATTAGAAACAAAGATTTGAAATCCATAGATAATAAACCCTCAATGTTAGATTCATTGATAGGAGATGAACCAATAGTTGGCTAGTCAATAGCTTATGGGTGATATGTTTTTTGGCAGTAAAAAACTTGTATATATTTTGAACTATTTATTTGTTGTTCTAATGGGATGGATCAAACGGTGATGGTTGGTTTTATGTGTACTTGGTTGCATACTTATTGGTGGAATTGTTTCATATTCAATTTCATCTAGGTAAGAAAATGTTGGAATTCAAATGAGGTATAAGAGTGGAAATTTTAGTATTTTCATATGGAATTCCATGGAGTGCTTAAAACTAAAGATGAATGTATTTGTATTAAGGATCATGAGATGTTTTCAATCATAATGTGGCTAAGAAGTGAGAAATTTTTTAATGAAGCATTTGAAAGAATTTTTAGTAGACCTAATTATCCTAATAGCCAAGATGTGCAAGTCCTCAACCTAGGATGCCACATGAATGAATATGGAGGAAGCATCCTATACAAAGTACATAGAATTGAAGTTTTACTTTTTCCCACCCCTGCACATGTTGCATTGAATATGGGATTAACACTTGCTATGAGAATTTACTAAACCTAAGTAGTGAAGATGATAATATAGGTGAACCCCTAGGTCCATGTTATTCCAATTCAGCAAATGATGATCATACTTTTCATAAGTTCAATGAGGTAAAACACAACCATAATTGAAAATCCTTGTCTATATTCTAGGATAAAAATTATTTTATATGAAAAATTTATTTGTAGATGAGAGGAGGTCGATTGTTATATGAATATTTTTGCACATCTATTACAGGAGCATGAATTAGGTTATGGGGTTAGAAATATCTGACATGTTGAGTCAATGACGTGACCTTAAGAATGTTCTATTTCTAGAGTTTGATGTCATTTGTAACGAGATTCATTTATTGTGTTTTTGTTGTTATTGTAATAGAATTAGATCTTATTATTTCATTTTGAATTCGATATGCATGTTAGAAATCATGAGAAGGGGAAAAATATAGATACTATTAAAAGAACATAGATCAAAAATAGATAAATGCAAGATATATGTGTAAAACTATGTAGTGAAATCTAGTTTACATAATGCATGTAAAAATTCATAGTAAAGTTTTGTGTCACTAATACTTTGTGTAACCAATACATGAAACAAAGGAATATATGTACACAAAAATATATTTGATTGAGTGCCAAAGTGAAAATAAACACACACAGAGGAAGTACATGAAATATGAGAAGTATCAATGTACTAAACTTGGTATCAAATGAGAACTACTAATTACATATCTAGTAGAGACACATTCTCCTAGTATATGATAGTGTTTATGAAAAATGAAAAATGATAGCATGTTGGATTACATATCTATAAAATTTAGTAAATGCATCTAGCAAAGATACATTCTTAGACGATTTTTCATATATGTCTCTCATGTGAGAACAATACATTAAAACTTATTTCTTAGTGCAGGCCTCCAAATTTTTAGAGAGTGTGAAATGGTACTTGCATGAGAGAAATGACTTAAAAACGGGCAATTTTATTATGGGATTTAACTCTAGAATATGCAAATATTGTGTTATATGGCTATTATCAATGTAGCGATGTCTTCAAAACTAGTAACTTGTGATGTGCTTTTGGTGTCATCTAATATGAAATACAATACATATTTACATTCAAAATATGTGAAATCTAAATTGTATTTGTGAAAAATCCAAGAGGAATCTAGATTTTGAGCAAGTTTTATCTTACACTTGTTATGGTTTACCTATGAAATACAAGAAAGATTGCAAAATGATGAAATATTACCCTAGAAAATTGTGGTTGTAGTGGAAAAGGTATATTAATTTCTGATAAGCATAAAAAATTTGATTTGTTTTAAGGTTTTCACATATGGGATACATACATATGAGAACTCCATATAATGCATAATCGTTTGTATTACTCCTTTGATAAAGAAATGCATATCTTGTTGGTCTTGATATTTGAATCATATAATCATTGTTTAATCTTACATTTCATCAACATTAACAAACAATTATTTCGATTATCTCAAGTATATAGTATGTATATTGATATTAAGTTTGGCTCTTATATTAAGCATAAATATAGCTATATTTTCAATTTGAATAAGAATTACAACTCTTTCTTTGCAAATTATATGTATTTTCATCGTTTTGTGTCCTTTTAAAGCATATAACATATTGTTCTATTCTATTAATATTGATCAATATTTTTTTAAAATTTGTGTAAAAATCCTAGAGCAAATAAGGTTCCCCTAACAACATTGTTTACACATGTTTTATGTATATTTGCATATCCAATTATTTCTATTTGTCTTAAGCGATTAGTATCATATTACTAAACCATGAAATAAACCTTATTCTTTTTAAATTTCCTCAACTAAAATTTGATTTGTAATTATTTGGGGTGGTCTAGTGAGGATCATCTGGATAGATGATTTAGCCATATTTGTGACATGAGTCATCTCATTGAGGAAAAATGATATCAATGGAATCAAATGAAAACTATATTGTGTTACATTGAAAATATTTATACATATTATTAGCCTTGTATAGATGTAGTTTATTTTGAGGGATATTTTCTCTAATAACTTTACGTAATATCACTATTACATGATAGACATGGTTTTTATAAACATGTGTTAGCACTAGCATATCTATAATTCTCACTCCTCTTCGATAGTTATCCACTATGATTTTTATTATTATTGATTAGAGACATTGACATTATGATTATTATATTTTGATTAACAGGTGATAAACTATATAGACATTTGGATTATTGATATGTTGTGATTCATATTTTGGATTATGATATGCTAGCTGACACTGATGGACAGTTTTATACATGTTGATTTGCATTGTTCTGATTTTATACTAACATGTTATATTCGTGACACATTTCCTATGTTTGGATGTTCAAACTAGTCTTGTGATCTCATTGATGTTAGTAAAATGGTAAAATCAAATTAATTTAAAATTTTAAATAGTTGATAGAATTGCTTGATTTTGATGATGATTATTAATTCATATGTATGTGTTATTTCTCGATGTTATTGATGTGGCCTTGAGGCCAAAGAGGTATTGATTTTTTTATTGCAGGAAAATGATATCACTATACACCTAAGGGGCTAGGGGATGAATTTGACAACTTGTGTTATATGTGTGTGTTGTTTAATTTTTATGCTTGGTTAGGAGGTTTCCCATGAGGGATGACCTCATTTGTGTGTCTATGCGTTATGATGTTTCCCTCTTTTAATTATGGGTATTTATTTTATGGTGCATGTATCTCATTATTTGTAAAATATATTAACTTTATTATTACTTGTTGATATGCTTTTAATTAGTTAATTTAACTTAATTAGTAAACTAAAATGAAGGTGTGACAAATTAGGTATTTAATAGGGCACATGGTCCTTGATATTTGCTTGATGATGAGTAGATTTAACTAGATTTTGAAGTGTGTACTCTTCCTCATTTCCCTATCTCTAATTTTGACTTAGTGGCCATTCTTTGATACTTTTAGGACAAGTTAACCTTGTCCTCTGCCTCTCAAATTCACCCACCAACCTTACTTATGAAGTATGGAGTCCATTTTAGCCTTCATAATGCATATGTTGGGTGAAAATGAGTAAATAAAGTAACTTTTTAAAATTTACCTCATTTAATATGTCCTTGGAAGTATGGAGTGCATGTTCGAGTGTATACTTTTACATGTCATAGCCTTACTTACAAATTTATTAGGATTTTTATTTGTGTGTTGACTTATTGAATTGGAATTGAGGAAATATGAAGTGGCATCCTAAATGGAGAAACCCCATCATCCCGACCTCTTTTTCTTTTTATTCAAGTTAATTTGGAGTATTTGGGGTTACTTGTTCTCATTCCTTCTCTTGAATTTTTGTAATTTTTGATTTTGTTCTTTCTTGGAGATTTTGGGGAGATACGTTTTGGGGATTTTTCTTGTGGTGTGAATATTCAAAGCTTGTTATGGAAAGGTAGGGTCTTACCCGTTTGATTTATTTTTGTATATGTTTTGGTTGAGACATATGTGATTGTTTGGGTGTATGTTTTTGGTGTTATTAATGTATTATGTTGGGTTGTGTAGCTTGCCCTTAACAAAGGTGGTGTAGGAGAATAAAATGGATTTTTAATGGGGAGGAAAAAGGGAGTAGTGAGGATAATGTGAAAGGAGTGTGGGAGGTGCTCCACCTATGTGGAGGAAAAAAATTTCTATGTTATTCTTGCATTTGAATAGAGAGAAATAAGGTGTTGTGTGTGATTTTTATAGAGCACTTTGGAGGTATATGGTGGGATCTCATCCCACATGAGAGGAATAAGGATAAGACTCCATATTATTGTCTCCTTTTGGATTACTATTAAGCCTTTGTGCTTGTGAGGAAAATGTGAATCTTTCTATGTTCTTTTTTTGGAAAAGAATGCAAAATTACCCTTTGTTGAACTTCCTTAAAAGATTGATTGAGAGTTAAATAAATTGCATGGGTGTTAAAAGATGATTGTGTGAGTTATTGTGGAATCCAATATAGTTGTGAAGTTGTTAAAGTTGCAAACATTCCCTATTATTATATGGTTAGGGCTTGGGGCCAATAAAAGGATGGAATCTCCTCCTTATTGGAATAAATGTTGAAGAAAGAGCATCACCTAGTATCCCTTCTTTTTATTGTGTGTTGGTGCTTAATTTGATCTCACCCCGTTTGTCCTTGAAATTTTTTTAGTTTTTGGGATCTCATCTCTAGTTTATATCTCATTGTGTTGATGGTGAAATATCTCTCCTTCATTTGGTTTCCATGATCAATCCCTTCCTTTGGTCAAGGACCACTTTAAGTCCATAATTTGGTTTCACCCCTGTCCATGTGAAATAATTTGTAACTTGGGTGTAGACTTGGGTTTTTCCACTTCGTTGTGTTTTTCCACAGATCACATTTTGTTTTCCTGTCAATTTTGTCCCAATATCTATGGAAATGTGCTCCTTTCTAATTGGATGTAGCTCGATGGATTAGATTTGGGCCTTATATCATTTCCAAATTCTTTGTCCTTAAATAAAGATTCATTTCTGGGTGTAAATGGTGATTTCCCTACATTTTACGGTTTGACGGGTGTGTTTTCCCCATCAATTTATATCTCAACATATGTGGAAACATGGTCCTTTTGATTAAATGTGGCTCATGTGGATCACATTTGGGCCTTATATCATTTCTAAATTATTTGTCCTTAAAAGAAAGATTCATTTCTAGGCACAAATGGTGATTTCCTTGCATTTTACGGTTTGACAAGTGTGTTTCCCCGTCAATTTATATCTCAACATCTATGTAAACATAGCACTTTTTGATTGGATGTATCTCAGAGGGTAAATTTGAAAATCTAAGGCCCGCTTTAAATCAAGTCTTGTCCACGTGAAGGGCCTACACTCATCTGAAAATTCACCTCCTTGTTTGACCTTTGGAGTTGCGCCAAGCCCTGCCCAGACTTAGACATTTTTTCATGCAGTCAGTGTAGCTTTGTCAGACTATGGACATGTGAAGGGTCAACGGTCATTTTTGTATCTACGTCTGGGTCCTACCTTAGTAGTTTCGCTAAGGAGACACATGGTGATCCCATACTTGTTTAGGGTCTCTACTTTTTGGCACCATCTCAAAGTTATGCTAGGGAGACACTGGAGGCTTCCGCTGGCTCCTCTCTAAACTCAAAAAAATTCAAGTGACTTTCTAAGCCCTGGGACACATGGAGGGCCCGCACCTATTTGAGGACCTTCCAGTGAATTTTATTTTTTAAAGAGCGCCATGAAGACGTGTGGAAGTTTCCTCTCACTCTACCCTTGCATGGAGTTTTGAACGGCCAAGGAAAACTGTCTCGGACCCTAGACACATGGTGCCTTCCAGTGGTCCTTAAACATTTTCAAAAAATCTTCTAGATCGAGACATGTGTTCAGCCCACACTTGTTTGAGGTCTCCGCTTTTGGGCACCATATCAAAAGTGTGCCATTGAGACATGTGGAGGCTTCCGTTGGTTCCTTTTTATACTGAGACTTTTCAAAGGCCAAAAGGTGATTTTCTTGGGCCTAGGGCATGTGGAAGGCCCGCGCTTGTTTGGAAACTTTCCTTTGTACTTATCCTTTGCATTTACACCAAGGAAACACGTGGACGGCTCTAATCTAAAGTTGAGAAGGGGAAGAATCAATGGTTGTTGTGCATTACATCTGATTTTGCCACCATTTTTGCTCCAAGACTCCTGGAGATGCCAATACGCATTATTTTTCATCATTTTTTGATAAATCCCCTTGTCATTTTTGTCTGCAAAGTGCAATTGAATGGATTTAAAGCTTAAATTTGTGAGTCCAAGGATTGTTAAGGTTGATATTTTGAAGTTGGAATTTCTCGGGAACTTGCAAAAATGTGAATTACTAGAGAAGTTGGATGTAGAGCAGAGTTGCAGAGGAAAGAATGGGAAAAGGATGAAATGATGGAGGTTGTAGGCATAAAGGATGAAAAAGGTGTTGCCTCGAGGGTGAAAAGGATTTCCTATCGATCCAAATATACAGGTGACTATAAAATGATTAAAATGAGGATTTCTCACATGAAAGAATAAGAATGATTAGAAGGATTTGTCAAAACTTTGTGGCATGGCATCCCAGTCATTAGTCGAGGGTCTGAGAAACGTGATCAGTTCATAATTTGTCCACTTGGTAGCTTTCAGGTATGAATTTGTTAAATGTCACTTTCTGAGGCAAATTGATAACAAGCAAACGATTCCTCAAATATTATTCTTTTTGGGGAGAAAATTTTACATGAGTGAGCTATTGAAATGTATAAATGTAATGAGAATATTCTTGGAAAGGGTCAGGTGTTGAATTCTTAAGAGAAAATTTGAGAAATCCCATCTTCTTAAGAAACCATCTGAGAAACCTGTAAATTTCCTATGTTTTAGATTTGATCATGTCAAGTTGGTTGCAAGTGTACAACAATTGAAAATCTCTGAGACTGTTCAAAGAAACATTCCCCTGCTAATGAATTTAATCAAATTTGAGTTAATCTGTGTCAATCTTGGGAAAATTTGTGTCTTCTTTATTTATGAATGTTTGTAAGTAGTTTTTCTTGTTTTATTGCAATATTGTGTTAAATTCCCTCTATATCACACAAGATCTCATCCATGCTACAATTTAGTGGCATTTGTAGTTTCATTTCAAGAAGAGCCTTCATCCTGTAATGAGATAAACAATATAAAATCACTTTATTGTCATTTTGTTGATCAAGATTGTCTCAGTAATCCTTTGATTGTATCTTAGGCGTGAGGAACCAGGGGTCTTTGATGTTTAATTGGGTCTTTAGCTCAAGCCTTCATGCTAAATTATTAGATATTGTTTAAAACAATGCAAATTTGGGCCTCCGTGATGCACACCTTTTGGTTGAAGGAATATTTTAGCTCTGCTAAAGCATTATGTCATTTAGTTTTCCAATTGTTGTGAAGGTTCTCAAAGATCTAGATAAATCAAGTTTATCCTCGCTTAATCTACCACCAAACATTACTTGAAAAACATTGAATCCTACATGAACTACCCCTGTTTTCCCTTTATGTCCACAATGAATAAATTCTACCGCCAAAATATGCGAAGCAATGATGATCCCATAATGTCTCTAATAACCTTTAACCCTGTTTAGAAAATATCACCATTCTTTATAAGTGACAACTCATGAGAGTTAAATTGTGGTGCATTGATAATATTTTCTCAAATCGTCTCCTTTCAAATTTGTGAAAAGAAGGACATCTTCATTCTCCTTCACCGATATAGGTTACAAAATGGGTCCTCTCACCCAGGTCGAAAAGGCACGACCTAAAGAAAAAGGATAGATCAAATCCTTAATGAAGGTGTTATCCATTTCTCCGATGCCCGAGTGACAAAGAGTAAGACAAATCACCTCCTCGGCTAAAAAATGACTCATTATAAGATCTATCTATCTCTCAAAGTGTCTTTAAATCTATGATGTTGCTTGGTTTCCATGGGAGAATCAATTTGATACGAACACCGATTGACGCCGCTTCCAAGGACTAATTAACATTGTCGGGGATTATTTGAGCTCCGAGATTTATTTTTGCAGAAACAACACTAGAATGGTGTCGTTCTTTGGGACATGAAGGTCTCAGTGCAAAGTTTGAACATCATCAACAATGCATATAGACCTCCGCTAAATGCTTCTTAAAATTTTGACGTTGTTGAAACGTCATCTTGTGTCAAGATTTATAAGAATCGAGCAAAGTTACAAGTTTTGTGTGTAATATTTCAACTTTCTATTGATTTTTATACTAAGTTTACATCATCAATGTTAAATATGGATAAAGGAAGGTCGATCTATGAAGATTTGAAAGAATTTAGTATTGACAGATATTTGACAAACCAATTTTAGTGCATTTGCACAACTAAGGTGAAAATCCTTAGTGGTGACTCTGTTTTGAATTAACTTTTGATAAATGTCAATGTCTTAACCTCTGTCAATTGAAATTTATCACTAATCTCTACAAAGCTAGAAGGAATAAGATCTCTCTTCATTGAAGACCCTGCTAGAAGGTTGTTTCTAGAATTGGGAAAGATAAATTCTGAAGGAAGAAGAATCTGGAAAGTTGTTGGAGATCAGAAATCAAGAAAGGAGTTATCAATTGTGGAAATTGATCATCCTGTCATTGAATATTTCCATACTTCCTCAAGTTCTTCTGAATCAGGTAGTCTTTTTGTAGATCTTAATTCTCCAAATGGAGAGTGTCATTCTTTTGTATCTAAAAAAATTACATCTCATTCTATCCCCGTGTTCTCCAAAGTTGATAGGATATTCCAAGAAATAGAGTTTTTAGAGAACATTCATTCTAATAATTGCATTCATGTGCCCAAAAGACTCCTCACTCCCCATCATTCTATTTCTCCCATAAGATCACATCCCCAAAACAATATAGCCCATCCCCAACCCGGACCTTTGTTTATTCTGAACACTTTTGGTCCTATAGATTTATGAGCTATGGAAGGATATCCAAATGTTGTGTCCCAAGATGTTAGAAATAGATTGTGTAAATTTCAAGGAAATAATGCTATTACTTGTGATCAAAACTTAAATATTTTTGTCGATATGATGGAAGACTTTCATATTGAATTTGAGGATGTGTACATAAAGTTTTTTATTCATAATATAGAAGAGGATGCATGGGAATGGTATAAATTTTTTCCATACAACTCCATTTATTCATGGATAGAAATGAACAATGATTTTAGATTACAATATGGAGATAAAATAGACCCTAGGTTTCTTTTATCAGAATATGAAAATATAAAAAATAATCCTAATACTTTGATGCTTTTGATAAGAAGGCTCCCTATTATTTTACGGATAAGAACCCAGCAAAATTGAGGTAAGCCTTCATCATGGCTTTCAGATTGAAAATAATATCAAAGCAGTTGGTAAGCCTCTTAAGAGAGAAGGTATCAAGCTTATCAATCTGGAGAATCCTTAGTCAAGTAAGTCTGTGGATCTAGAGGAGTTTGTAAAAACTTTGACCGGAGCTGTTAAGGAAATATCCTATAAACTAGCCAGGGAAGAGGAGGGTATTGGACAAAGTTCCCAAGGTAAGCATAAAGCACAAGGTCAAGAAAGATTTGTAAATCATCTGAGAGGTGATCCGAGATCTGATGACAGAGGTAAAGGACTCATGGGATCGAAATAGACAACCCCAACCTAGGGAAAACAAATTGGTGCCTGATCCTTTGACTGCTAGAGTTTATGTTGTGGAAGAAGCCAATGAAATTAAGTGGTGTGATAGATGTTTCTTGCCACATTCCTAATGTGATGAAGACAAATAAGTTGAGGAATTTGATGATGATGTGTGCATGATGGGGTACATCGTACAAGTTCACAAACAATGAGAAACTTCGACTAAATTAATCAGTGCCATAATTGCTGCAAATTTCTATTATTGCATCAACCGTGTATTACCCCTTCCTCCTTCTCATGCTTTTGAAATAGATATGGTTCAAGCTTTTGAATTTCCTAGTAATTATTGTGAATACTTAAGGGTGTTAATGATTAAAAATTAATATTGAGGAATCCCTTCTGAGGAGGATAGGCAATTGTTAATGAATGTTGTAGTTGGCCATGTAAAGGAATATAAAACTAGGAGTAAAGTTGTCAAAGGGGCAGCGCTTTAGGCCAAACCAAATTCTTTAATTCTCACCAATATCTCAAAACAAATCCTAAGAAAGATACATCTAGAAAAGGCCTTGTTTCCCCAAACAGAACTGGTATCCCTACCCATGCTCGGACCACGAAAAATTATTTTCTCACAAATGAGTTTTTCAGTCTTCCTCAAAATGTTGCCTTGCCCAAAAATGTTCCTTATGACATTGACTAAGTCTTGAGTCGATCAAGATTTATATTCCAATTGTTGAGCTTTTGAGGATTCCTAAGCACAAGTAAAGAGCCTTTGAGTATTTGGGGTTGAAAGAATAAAATATTACCTAAGGTAGAAATGTAAACAATGTTGAGACTCCTCCTACCATTGTAGAGCTATAAAAACCCCAGTCTTTGGAAGATCTAGGTGAGCCACCTGAAGTATATTGGGAACATCCTTGGTTGAGTCCCAACTGAATGTAGATCCATTTTTCACTACTCGATTATTAGGGATAGGATGTTACACAACTATATGTTTGATTCTAGAGCATCATGCAATGTTATGCCTCTTGAGGTCATGAATGAATTAGATATCAAAGTGAAAAAAAATTATGGGAAGTGCACTACCATGGATTCTAGAGAGGTTCCAGTGGTTGGATGTGTCAAGGGTTTGATTATGCAATTTGCAGCTTACCCAGGCAAGAACTCAAAACTAGATGATGTTATTCTTGATTACCTTACCAAATGGGGAATGCTATTATCAAGAAATTGGGTTGGTAGTGTGGGTGGTAGTGTGAAAATGGATATGTCTTTTCCACTATACCTATTTAGGGAAGCCTTGTAAAGTTGTATGGTGAAAGGAAGATGTCACACCTCATTGAGGATCCCAATAAAGATTCCTATGAAGTGTTATACACTGACACTGATGTAGATAACTTTGTTGGATTTTTTGATGGTAAAGAGCAGAAAATTGATCAATGCAAGTCTCTTAATCAAGTAGGTTCTCCTTTGACTTTGTTGTTTGATGGGGCTTGCTATAAATCTGGAAATGGTGTTGGTATTGTTCTAATATACCCAAGCCAGGAAGAGTTTGTTTTATCTTTTAAACTCAACTTTGAGTGCACTAACAATATTGCTGAATATGAAGCATTGCTCTTGGGTCTAAGAATTTCTTGGAAATATGGTATTAGAGACATCATTATTAAAGGATATTCAGAGCTAATTGTTAAGTAGGTTAGAAAACTTTATGTAACAAAAATTAGAGAATGAAGCAATATAATCATGAAGTCTAGGATTTCATTTAAATGTTTGACTCCTTCAACATAATACATCATGATAGGAAGTACAATAATTTAGTAGATAAATTGGCCATATTGGGGTATAGATTTGAAAATTTTATTGTATCCCCCTATTATGAGTATAATATTGAGGTATTGACTAGGCCATCTGTTGCTGACAATGTTAAACACTGGAAAGTGTTCAAAGACGATGCCTAGGTGCAAAGGTTTTTACAGAACCAAGGAGAATTTGCTAATCAATGTATAGATTGGGAGCCAATTATTTGTGTAGCTGATGGAAAGGAGACTTTATTTGGTAAAGAAATCATTTAGTTGAAGACTAATACTATTCCTAGAGGTTTGATAACACTTGAATCAAAATTTGATAATGCTGATTGCATTGTCAATAGACACATGTCATCCTTGAGGGATTTTGAAGAGAATGACCTAGGCACGAAGGATAAACCACGTAAGATCTGGCTAGGTAGCAATCTGAGTAAGGAATAAAAGTAGTCGTATGTCCAATTGTTGAAGAAATACTAGGACTACTTAGCATTGTCTTATTCTGAACTGAAAGCATATAGAGAGGATCTTTTTCGGTATGATATTCCCTCATAAGCTTCTGCCAAGCTATTTAGGAAGAAATAGAGGCCGATCAATCCACTCCTTTCCTTGAAGATGCAAGAAGAATTGAAAATTTTGAGGGATGGAGGAATCATATAGCCCACAAGGTACTCATCATGGGTTACAAACTTGGTACCTATCAGAAAGAAGAATGGAGATATAAGGTTGTGTGTGGAATTTAGAAACTTGAATAGAGCATCAATGAAGGATAACTACCCTCTGCCAAATATGGACAATATGTTACAATTGGTTACTAGTCCGGAATTGTTATCCACCTTGGATGGTTTTTTTCGATATATCCGGTAGTTGTGAAGGAATCAAATTGAATCAAGACTATGTTTACCACTCCTTGGGAAACATATGTATATGTCATAATTCCTTTTGGTCTAATGAATGTTGGAACAAATTTCCAAAGAGAAATGGATGTAGCTTTCTCTGGCTATATTAATGATTTCATTGTTGTATATCAAGATGATGTGAATGTTTTCTCTAGAAAAATGTGTGACCACCTGCAACACTTAGAAAAATTCTATTAAGATGTAGGAAGTATGATATTTCACTAAATCCCAAGAAGTTTCATTTTGGAGTTCGAAAGAAAATTTATTTGGGCACATTGTGTGAAAGGAAGGGGTCATGATTGATCCTGAAAGGGTAGAAGCCATCAGCAAAGTCCCTATTCCAAGAACCAAGAAGTGAATTCAATCCTTTTTGGGGAAGATTAATTTTATTAGGAGATTTATCTCAAAATTTCCCGAACTAACTATCCCAATCACTAGCATGCTAAAGAAATATCAAAGTATCAAATGGGAAGAAGCATATTTTCAAGATTTTACTAGGAGAAAAGAATCATTAAAGAAATCCATGTTTTAGTAGATCCAGATTATAAGAAGGCTTTCCAAATGTTTTCTTTTGGTTGAAAGTACTATTTCATCTGTGTTGTTGCAGAAGGATGATGTGGAGCTAAAAGACCAATTGCCTTTTTTAGTAAGGCATTACAAGGAGTTGAGCTAAAGTATACTATCATGGAGAAGAAAGAATTTTCTTTGGTAAAAGCGATAAAGGTATTCAAGCCATACATTACGAGTTCGAATGTCATTATGTATGTTCCACACACCATGGTGAAAGATATCCTGTCGAGAAATGGAGGTTTTAAGCAAAAGATGTTGATGGGTAAACAAATTGCAAGAGTATTATATGGATATCCAAACAACCAAATTGATCGGAGGTTTGGGTCTAGAAAAATTATGGCAGAGAGAAATCTATATAGAATTTAGGTAAATGAAGTCGAAGAAGAAAGGATGAATGTCCTTAAAAACTAATAAATTCTGAATGGTACAAGGACATCATTTTTTATCTCCAACATTTACAATTCCTTGAAAATTTGAGCAAGAATCGAAAAAGAGCACTTAAGTTCACTTCCCAAAAATATGTCATTACTAATTTTCGGTTACCTTGGAAGGACCTTGAGGGTGTTCTCTTAAGATGCATTGCTTGAACATGAAGCCCCTAAGATAATTGTTGATCTCCATGGAGGATTTTGTGGGGAAATTTTGCTGGAAAATTCACACTCATAAGATCTTAAGGGTTGGTTATTGGTGGCCAACTCTTTTCAAGGATACAACTTTGTTGGTAAGAAAATGTGAAAGTTCTAAACAATTTTTGGAATACTAAAAGCTTCGAGGCTCCCTTCCTTTACAAAGCATGTATCGATTGAAGCCCCATTTAGGCGGTGGGGAATGGAATTCATTGGTGAGATTTCAAATCCTTCAAGTGCTGACCATAAGTTGATATTAGTAGCCACCGATTACTTCACCAAGTGGGTGGAGGCAATCCCGATGAAGAAAGCAACTCACAAAATTGTGATGGATTTCATTCTAAATCATATCATTTACAATTTTGGAGTGCCTACCAAAATAGTTATTGATAATGCCATGAGCTTACGGCTAAACCTTTTGTGGACATGTGCCATTTCTATGGGATAAATTTGACATATGCTTCTAATTATAATCCCCAAGGAAATAGACAAGCGATTCCAATAATAAAAATCTGTTGAAGATAATTAGAAGAACTTTGGAGTTGAACAAAATGAATTGGGGTGAGCAAATTGAAGTTTTTGTTTGGGATGATCGAATCATTGTTAAATAACCTCTGGGAAAATCCCATTTGTGTTGGTGTACGGAACTCAAGCTCTGTTGCCCCTGCATATGCAATTGTCTTCATTTCAATTTCTTCAACAACTAGAAGATCAAGATTTTAGTCCCTATGATCCTCACATCAATCAAATTGTTGAGTTAGATGAAGAAAGAACGGCATCCCATCATAGACATGTAAAATTTAGTGAGAAATTGAAGAAGTTGTTTGATAAAAAAGTGACTCCAAGAGATTTCAGTGTGGAAGATCTTGTTCTATTATGGGATAAAGGCATGACATGTGGCCATTTTTAATGAAATTTGTGTTAGTTTTCTTTAATGACATATTCATTTACAATATGACATGGGAAGAACACTTACAACATTTAAATAAAGTGTTGGAAATTTTGGAAACACATACTCTCTATCAAAGCCATCCAAATTTTCTTTTGGTGTACAAGAGGTACAGATACTTGGGTCACATTGTATCCCATGAAGGTTTCAAAGTTGATCCTCAAAAGATCAAAGCGATGGTGGAATGGTGAGGCCCAAAACTCTAAAAATCTTCATGGTTTCCTCGACAAAATAGGGTACTATAGAAGATTTTGTCGGGATATGGTAGAATAGAAACATGACTCACTTTGAATTGTTAAAGAAGGATTCCTTCCATTGACAGAGATGTAGTCACTAAATCCTTTGAGCAGATTAAAGGAAGCCATGTGCGGCACCCAGTGTTGGCTACTCCCAACTTCTCAAAAACCTTCATTTTGAATGTGACACTTCGAGTAAGGTTTGTGAGTATTTCTAATGCAGGAATGAAGACCAATTGCTTTTAAGAGTTTTCAATTCAAAGGAAAAGATCTGCTCAAACCTTTCTATGAGAAAGAAATGATGGTTATTCTTCATGCGGTCAAGCAATGAAGGTCCTATCTCATAGGTAGACACTTCAAGGTAAAAATTGATCATGGTAGTCTCAAATACTTTTTGGAGCAAAAGTTATCATTAGAGGAACACAAAAATTGGATAACAAAATTTTCGGTTATGATTTTGAAATCATATACAAAAAGGGTGAAGAAAATGTAGTAGTTGATGCGTTGTCTGAAGTGATGCATCCGCATATGCCTTACTATGTGGAATGTCCATGTTGACGGCTGATTGGGTGGATAAAACCAGGTTGGATTGGGATCAAGACAAGGATACACAATATCTAATATAGAATATCAAGCAAGGATTTATAACGTAGAACAAATTTGAGTGGAAAGGTAATACACTATGGTACAAGGATAGGTTATACTTGAGTAAAGGTTTTGAGTTGAAGCATAAGATTCTTGCAGAGCTACATGTCTCACCTATTGGAGGACACTATTTGTTTTTAAAGAAATGTCATAGAATAAAAAGAGAATTATTTTGGTAAGGACTCAAGGGGGATGTACAAAATTTTATATCGAGTGTTTAGTGTGCCAAAAAAACAAAGGGGAAACAATTGATACACCGTGTCTGTTCTGCAACCCTTACCAATTCCTAGCTAGAGATGGGAGGAAGCCTCCATGGATTTAATCACTAGATTACCTTGTTCGAGAGGGTAATAATGTTATTTTGGTGATTGTGGATAGGCTCACAAAATATGCCCTATCACATCTATTTACAACTTGTATAGTCACAACTATTTTTTGGAGACAGTTCAACGACTAGATGGAACCCCAAAGATAATTGTAAGTAATCATGATCCTATTTTCACAAGAAATTTTTGGTTAGAATTATTTTCATGTTTGGGTACTCAACTAGCTCACAGATTCATCTTATCATCCTCAAATCGATGGGAAAATGGAAGTGGTCAACAAATGCTTAGAGGGGTATCTACATTGTTTTGTATCAGATAAGTATGAAAGGTGGTTTAAATGGCTACCACTTGTAGAATGGTGGTATAACACATCTTTTCATACCTCTTCTCAAATGACCCCATTTTTAGCATTATATGGTTATCATCCACTTTCTACCACTTCTTCCTTTAGGGTGCAAAACTAAGGTTAGAGATGTTGCGGAACACATTCAACATCAATAAAAGGTTTTGGCTAGTTTGAAGGAGAATTTAGCATTCACACAAAAGAGGATGAAACAAAAAACAAATCAACACCGTAGTGAAAGACATTTTCAAATTGATGGCTGGGTTTTTTTACATGTCCATCCTTACAAGTAGATGTCCCTAAAGCAATAGAAAAAGGACAACAAAACTTGCTCCTAAATATTATGGCCCTTATCAAGTTCTATAGAAAATTGGCAGTGTTTCTTATAAACTAGAGTTGCCTCCATCTTCACGCATACACCCAATATTCCATGTTTCCTGCCTAGAGAAGGTTATTGGATAGAAATTTGAAGCCCAGATAGAGTTACTAGAACTTCATGAGGAAGGAAGAATCATTTTGGAGCCAGAGAAGATTCTTCAAACATGTACTAAGAGGCTAGAACCATAGAAATTAAGGAATATTTGACCAAGTGGATGAATTTGAGCATAGAATATGAAACCTGAGAGGATGAAGGTTTTTTACAGCAACATCCAGGATTATTCAACATTGAGGATAACATTGGTTTGAAGGGGAAGGGTAGGCTACACCCTTAACCTATTTCTTCTATTAGGATATGAGTAGCCGAATTATGGCTTACCATATCATCTTATGATATCATTTTATTACATCATTTATACTTTCTCATGCTTAGTAGGTTTGCCTTGGTGATGGCCATAGCATAGGAATAGTATATATAGGGTGTTGTAGGTAGTATATGAATCATCATTAGAGCATTTGAGTCTATTTTATGGTTTGGGGTTCTCCCCTCGAAGTGGATAAGCTATTCTAATTGCATATTGAGATCATTATTTTTAAATATTTTGTTATTTGGTGTTCTATTGCTGCTCATAATCTGAATTATACAAGTAATTTCATTACATTATGCGGTGCTCAAACCTTTTGGATTCATGTTATTTCCTTTTTATGGTTTATTGAGCTTCATTCCATTCTATTTTACTTGGTGGCCTGTGTATTCATCATAATTTTTTCGTATCTTTACACTTTCCAATGTGGGTGTTCACATTTTGCGTGATTGCCTCTGGACTTTTGGCTTAAAAATATTTATTTGACTGGTAATTACATCCCCCTCATGGGTATTTTCGAAAAATTAAAGAGAAATCCTTTTGTTAAACTGGATCTTTATCTTCTTCATTGCATTATTAATAGATTCTTAGTAGTTTTATTAAAATACTTGTCATATTTTTACTAGTAACTTGCAATCTTGTGTTTATTCCTCATAGTGGCCAAGACTCTTCTTCTGAAATGGTCATCATTTTATAGTTTCCTAGCTCGAAACCTTCACATTTATGCTCAATTGAAGATTTTTATTTCGTATTTTGGGTTTCATTACTAATATCTTGAGCTTGTTTGAGAATTTGGGTGTTTTATTTATCTTTTATTTGTAAGTCTTACGACAGAAAACCCTCTCGATACTAACAGATTTATACTTGGCCTGTTATGGGTAACATTTTACATTGACATTTTTCTATTTCATTTTGTTTCCATTTAAATCTACCTCAATCGAGGAGAAACTATAATGTAGCCAAATTAAGAACAACCAGATAAAGCTATGAATAAAATGAACTCCAAAAGAAAATAGATCTCCTTCTTCGTTATCAAATAATGAATTACAATGTTTCCTAAATAGGAAAATAACTCCCAACTCGAGTTGCCAAGTAAACTCTAGCTAACTCGACTAAATCTACTCTAGGTGGCGAAAATTACTATTTTTAGCGAGTTTACTAGAACCCTATTCTTAGTAAGTTCACATGCTTATTCCTACGAGCACAAATTGCCACACATCTTCTACATCCCTAAATTAGAGAAATTTCCAACTTTCTAACTCATAATGCAATTAATAGACTAAAATTAACTAATGCTCAAAAATAGGAAAAAACCAAACTATAACTTAAATCCTAATTTTCGGCCTCAAGATGGCGGATTTAGGGCCCGAAAACATGTCAAAAACTTGCCCCAACTAGTAGGTCAGGTTTCCGCTGCGTTCGTCTCATCAAAACACATGGTTTAAAAAAAAACGGACTCAAACGGACACCCGGAGCTCAAGTTATGACCTTGTCAAGTTCCTGCTAATTCTGGCGCATCATTCTCCCTGCTTGAAAAAAACGCAACTCCCCGCAAGTTGTTTTCTTCAAACTACTTCCATTTATCTCATCCAACTTCTTTATCTCCCACTCTGTGTGACCCAAGTATTTTCCTCTTGTTCCAGTCCTTTCCAATGTACCAAATATTTGTTGTATTTCCCATGTCGCGTGTCCATTGTTTTCTTATCTAGAATCGATCCACTTCTTCTTTCTTCTTCATCTAACCTGCTCCCGCCAATCTACTACTTCATCAAGATCATCCCTTTCTCGCATCATCCCCAAGAAAAGAATACAAATCAAAAACATTAAACACTCGGAGAAATATCAAAATTCCCGGCAATTCTACCTCATAAGCATTATCATTTATTTTTTCACGATTTTGTAGGGTCTAATCTTCTTGTACTTTAGCTTGTTATAGGTTCCTCTTAGAAACCTTTCCTTCCGCAGATATACCATAACCAACTCACCAACTGTAAATACCTTTCTCCGTCTCATGCATGCATCTACTATTTCCTTATACATGTCATTACTATTTTGTAGCTTCTTCCGCACTTCTTCCTACAATTGTTGTCTATGTTTGGCAAATTCTTACGCATCATCACCGACTCTACCATCAACAGTAGTGTACCAAATCTAATACCCCATTTGGATTACTCCCATACACAATTCAAAATGGAGACTTTCCCGTGGTTCTTTTAGGAATCATATATGCAAACTCAGCTTGCGGTAATGCTAAGTCCCATTGTTTCGGCTTTTCCCCAACAATGCACCTTAACAGGTTTCCCAAACTCCTATTTACCACCTCTGTTTACCCATCATCTGTGGATGATAAGCACTCATTGAACTGTAGTTGAGTACCTTATTTCTTCCATAAATTCCACCGTGACTTAACAACCTTGTGTCCCTATCTGAAGTAATGGTTTTGGAACACCATGCAAACGAACAACTTATCTCGAAAAGAAAATCTGCTACACATGTTGCATCACTTGTTTTTTCTTGCAAGCAATAAAATGAACCATCTTAGAAAACCTACCAACAACCACAAAAATGGAATCATTACCTCGTTGTGTTTTTGTAATCCCAAAACAAAGTCCATACTCAGATCTATCCACGACCCTTTAGGAACAGGCAACGGCATATACAACCCTGTATTTTGTGCATGGCCTTTCGAGACTTGGCAAATTTGACATCTCTCCACATATCTTACCACATCTCTTTTCAGCTTTGGCCAATAGTATTTGTCTGCTACCAAGGCTATCGTCTTATCCTTACCAAAATGCCTAGCCAACCCTCCGCTATGCAACTCTTTCACTATATTTTCTCTCATAGACCCAACTGGAATACATAGTTGGTGTCCCTTGAATAGGTAGCCATCCTATAAAATATACTCATCCAGGACATCTCCTACATTGTCTGATAATGGACTAATTAGTCTTTCAACAATATCCTTGAAATCAGAATCAAAAGAATACAAACCCTTTATTGCTTCAAAACCCACCACCTCATTCTCCATAGTGGTAAACAAAGTCACACGCCTACTCAATGCATCTGCAAACTTGATTCTTTTTTTCTGGATTTATGTTTTAGAGAAAAGTATATCCCTACAAAAATGATACCCACTTTGCATGCCTCTTTATTGAACTTCTTTTGGGTATTCACATAATTCGGGGTTATGTGGTCTGAAATAACACAAACTCCTTAGGCACTAAGTAATGCCTCCAATGCCTTAATGCTTGTACAATTGCATAAAATTCCACATCATAAGTAGAGTAGTTCTTTCTTACCTAATTTAGTTTCTCACTAAAGAAAGCTACTTGGATTTCCTCCTTAACTTAGAACAGCTCCAATACCCACATGTGAGGCGTCACAATCAACCTCGAACACTTTATCAAAATTTGGTAGTGCCAAAATGGGTGCCTATGTCACCTTCTTCTTCAAGAATTGAAAACTATCCTCAGCTGCCTTTGTCCACAAAAATTCCCTTCCTTTTGTTCAATCTGTGATAGGTGCTACAATATTGCTGAAATTTTAATAAATTTTCTGTAAAATGTTGCTAGACCATGAAAGCTCCTTACCTCTGTTATACTCCGTGGAGTAGGCCATTCAATAATTGCCTTTATCTTTTCTGAGTCCATCTGTACCCCACCTGCTGAAATAATAAAGCCCAAGAATACCAAGCTCTCTTGCATAAATGTGCACTTCTTCATATTTGCATAGAGTTTCTCTTTCCTTAACACTTCAAATACCAATCTTAGATGCCTCAAATGTTCTTCTTTAGTTTTACTAAAGATCAAGATATCATCAAAATAAACCACAACAAACTTACCATTATACTCCCATAGACGGTGTTCATCAATCTCATAAAAGTACTAGGTGCATTGGATAACCCGAATGGCATCACCAACCACTCATATAATCCATTTCCTGTCTTGAATGCTATTTTCCACTCATCTCCTTCTCTCGACCTGAATCGATGATAACCACTTGAAGATCAATCTTGGTGAAATAATTAGATCCAAAGAAGCACATCCATCATATCATCAAGGCGAGGTATTGGGAACCGATACTTGATTGTAATTTTATTGATCGCTCTGCTATCCGTGCACATTCTCCATGTTCCATCCTTCTTTGGTGTTAATAAAGCTAGTGTTGCACACGGACTCATGCTCTCCCTTACGACCCCCTTTCACACGAGCTCTGCCACTTGCCTATTCAACTCTACATGCAATGTCGGGCTCATCCTATAAGCCACTTGATTTGGGAGTGAAGACCCTGGAATCAAATCAATGTGGTGTTGAATATCTCTTTTGGGTGGTAATCCATCTGGTAGCTCATCAGGAATAACATCTGAAAATTCTTCTATTAATTCTGATGTTTCTATTGGTATTTGAGCACTTACAAGTTCATCCTTATTTGCAACTAGTGCATAACAAAAACCGGTTGCCTTTGCCTCCTTCACAAATTCCTTTGCAGAAAGCATATTTTCAGCCTTCCCTCTTCTTTAAGAGGTATCAAAACTAGTTTTGTGCCATCCTTCCAAAAATTATAAGTATTTTTTCCCCATCATGAATAACTTTTCTATCAAATTTCCATGGTCTTCCTAGCAGCATATGACATGCATCCATAGGAATAACATCACACCAAATATCATCCTTATAACTTTTCCCAATAGAAAAGCTTATTAAACATCTCTTATCAATAGTAACTTCATTACCCTTCTTAAACCATGCAATACGATAAGGGTTAGGATTCTTCTCACAATGTAGACCCAATTTATCGACCATCTCATTTGAAACCATGTTCTCACAACTACCACCATCAATAATAACATTACATACCTTTCCTCCTGAAGTGCATCTTGTTATGAAAATATTTGTACGTAGCCATGCATCCCCCTTGACCTCCTTTCTTGGAGCAATCATTGTCCTCTTGATCATCAGAGTTTCTCCAACATCTGGTGGAATTTCGAGGTCCTATTCATCTTCTACTTGCTCAGCTTCAACAAGATTTACTCTTGGAGCATCTCCTTGCCTTTTGTCATGTGTATAAGTATGCGGGCATTCAAAATCCCGATGCCCTTCTTCACCACATTTGTAAAAAACAAATGGTCTTCATGGAGCCTCCCATCCTCTATCGCCAGCATATCCTCTACCCCTAGAAAATCCTCTTCCTCTTTGTTGATTCTGGAAATCTTGTCTCGTATCCTCTTTCTTTTCCAATCCACGAGATGATTCTCCCCTACCTTGGCTGAAACCATCTCATCCTCGAAAGGAAGATGAGGCCCCCCTATTCATTCCAGGTTGATTTCCTAAAACTTTGACAATTTTTTTTTCCTCAGCCTTTAAGGCTAATTGATAGGCATCCTCCATGCTTTTAATCCTATGCATACTTATCTCATCTTGAATAGAAAATTTTAATCCATTAACATACCTTGCAGCCATTTGTTCCTCAGTTTCTTCATGCTCTACATGAATGGACAACTTGTAGAACTCATCTATGTATTCTTGCACTATTTGTAAGTTCTGTTTGAGATTCTGAAACCTCCTGTAAAGGGTTTGTGCATAATCCACAGGGAGAAATTTATCTTTTAGCTTCTTCTCCATCTTACTCCACATCCTAATTCTTTCTTTCCCCTTTCTTGACTGCTCTTTTTGTAGGTGATCCCACCATAACATAGCATGACCTTTTAATTGTTAGGAAATATTTATATAGTGCTTCACATATTTATGTGTGTGAATAATAATTACGTGAAGTAATTATCATGTTGTATGTGTTAGTAAATTTTTATTAGTTGTTATATAAAACAACAATAACAATTATATTTGGTTAGTGTGTTAGAAACAACTCACGTAAAGTTAGTGAGTTGTTATAGCTACTTCCTATTATTTAGGAAGTATATTACCTATATATTTGTATGTTCCCGAATAAAGAAACATCAAGAAGAAATCTAAGAATTATTATTGTGTAAATCTGATACTGTGCTATTATTTGGTATTAGAGCGAAAGCTTATGATGGAAGTTTAATTATTTTTGAAGGGGCAGACATATTGGTATTTCGCCCCTGGATTTGTGTCATTAAATATGCGTCATAAGTTCTGCTCAGAGTTTTTTTCCAGCTAAGAACTTAGCTATGTTCAGTGTATAGATGCATGATTTGCGGTAAATTGGAGATAAGTAGATCTATATCAAAGACGTACTTTTACATATGAAAGATGGAGATCTAATTGCATGTATTTCAATTCACCAATTTTATTGGATTGCAATCTGCTTGATGCATTAAAATAGGAGGACGTATTGCAGTCTGCACACCATCATATGCATAGAAATATATTGTTGTTTGAATAAATTCCTTGATAGATAAAATTTCATTGCATTTATCTTTTCCCTTTGTGAAGATATAACAGAAATTACAAGAAGCATACAAGGATGTGAGGACATTTCCATGGAGTAGAGCCATAACTATACAATGCGATTGGAAACAGTCAAAGTTTTACCAGCAGTCAGACGTCTATGTTTTGAACTGTGTATGGTGTTGATACAACTTTCAACGCTTTGATCTCTGAAATTTGCGAACAGATCTTCATTGAGCCACTAGTCTCAACCACAACTTGCTCTCCATTCCAGTTGCAACGAATAAATGGTTGGCAGCGAATGATACATCAAAAGTAGTCATTTTATGTATTAGTCTTCTCGCAGATCTATCAAGAGAAAATAGTTACAGTTCAAAGAAGGAGCTGACACATTAACTGCAAGACCTGATCTAGACGCGGTGCATTATTTAGACAGTTGTCCACTCTTCAAACGCCACATATGAGTTTGCATGCAATTTGTCTTTGGCTCGATTTTCATGATATGCTTTGTTGATCACGAGATCTACTCACCATTTCAACACTCAGACCACCACGTTTTCTACATCAGACTTGAAAATAGATTTGAATTCTTTCATCAGAATCTAATTAGCAGTTGGTGGATTCAGAACAAAGGAGATAACTATTGTATTGGAACATGGTCGGTTTAAATAATAGTTTCTTCACCGTGTTAGTTGTATTTTCCACTTATCCATTTATTACTCCTTGCCATCCAATTGCCCATAGTTTTAGACGAAAGGTTTGAGTTTGATTTCAAACTTTCATAAATATTGGTGATATTATGATCTGTTCACCATAGTTATAATATTATTTTTGTGTGTCACTCAATGTTTGTTTCGTCGAGTCGAGTCTATGAGTGTCTACTCAAATACAAGTAAATTTTTATGTTCTATAGTTCTAGAGTTATGTTTTAAAAACAAAAAAATCGTGTCATCAATAATGTCAAAATGTTGATTATGTTTCAAGTCGTTATATTGTCATTACTTGGTCGTCAAATTTTTGCCAAATTCAATTTGTGAGTGGTTTGTCCATCAAGTTTGTTTAATTGTTAAATAAGTCAATAGTGTCATTAAGTAGATTATTTCATTATTATTTTTGTGTTAGTTGTCATTTCATCAAAAATTAATGTTGTTAAAGTCATGTCACTGTCAAAATCTACAATTCATGTCATCATAGTGTTATGTTGTGTGAAAATTGAGTCATTGTAAAAATTGTAAAAAAATAAAATAAAATTACCTTACTGGACGCATTTTCGGTGTTACCCGACGTCCTGGTAACCATTGATCCACAAAAGCTAAATTTTCTTAGCTAGCAGTATGAAACCGGAGGATGGAGGCATCGGAGGTTTGAGGTCATTCAGCGACCTCTCGTCATTTTCCAATGATGGGGCCGCATATCAGCTTTGGTAATAGGTGTGTGTGCAGTTTGATTTTAGTGCTTCCAGTGTGGTGTGCCTCAGTTTGCAGTGATCCTGTTTTCAATAAGTGGAAATTTCACATTGAGGGGGGGAACATGATCCAATGTTCCATTTCCAGTATGTCATCTTTTTCTATGTATGTACGAGCAACATATTTCAGTAGAATTTCCTATGTTATTCCCTGCAGTGAGATAGTGATGAGAGTTGTTGATACTACTGCATCATCATGATATCGTGGTTGTTAGTTATCCAGAAAAACTATCCAAAGGTTATTGGTACTGTCCTCAAAAACCATCTGTTGTGTGGTTGTTGGTTAACCACTTGGAAAACCATCCAGAGGTTGTTGGTATTGTCCTTGAAACCATCCAGATCATGAGCATGCTACGTAGCGGCACGTTGCAGTACAAAGGCAAGTTTTCCCCATGTTCACACTAAGGGGGGGAATGTTAGGAAATATTTATATAGTGCTTCACATATTTATGTGTGTGAATAATAATTACGTGAAGTAATTATCATGTTGTAAGTATGTGTTAGTAAATTGTTATTAGTTGTTATATAAAACAACAATAACAATTATATTTAGGTTAGTGTGTTAGAAACAAATCATGTAAAGTTAGTGAGTTGTTATAGCTACTTCCTATTATTTAGGAAGTATATTTCCTATATATTTGTATGTTCTCGAATAAAGAAACATCAAAAAGAAATCTGAGAATTATTATCAAGTGTAAATCTGATACTGTGCTATTATTAATTTCGTGCATGTAAATTTTACCTTCTTTTCTTCTGACATAGCCTTCCACTAAAAAAATTTCCCATGCTATTCAACCAGTCTATCAACTCCTCTGGTTTTAGACTACCACCATACTCTGAAACATCAACTCTTATCCCATCATTCTTTCCTTCTAATGCTTGAAGCATCCTTTCTTCAAAAGCTAATGGTGGTGCTTGCGTTTCCTCCTCTTCACAAACTTCTTCTTCATCTGTGTCATCTCCACCTTGATTTCCTCTTTGGGTTATCATTGCAACAAGTGCAGCAACTTGTCTCTGCAGATCTTGCATATTTCTATTCATCTGGGCAATACCGCCTCCTCTTCCTCTTCCTCTTCCTGCCATTTTTAAACAAAATACTTCGAACCAGCTCTGATACCAGATAATGTAGCCAAATTAAGAACAACCAGATAAACTGCAATAAAATGAACTCCAAAAGAAAATAGATCTCCTTCTTCATTATCAAATAATGAATTACAATGTTTCCTAAATAGGAAAATAACTCCCAACTCGAGTTGCCAAGTAAACTCTAGCTAACTCTTACTAATCTACTCTAGGTGGCGGAAATTACTATTTTTAGCAATTTACTAGAACCTGCTATTCTTAGTAAGTTTGCATGCTTATTCCTATAGGCACAAAAATTACCATGCATCTTCTACATCCCTAAATTAGAGGAATTTCCAACTTTCTAACTCACAATGCAATTAATAGAATAAAATTAACTAATGCTCAAAAATAGGAAAAAACCAAACTATAACTTAAATCCTAATTTTTGGCCTCAAGATGGCGGATTTAGGGCCCGAAAACGTGTTTAAAACTTGTCCCAACTGGTAAGGAAGGTTGCCACTACGTTCGTCTCATCAAAACATGTGGTTTCAAAAAAATGGACTCAAACGGACACCCGAGCTCAAGTTATGACCTTGTCAAGTTCCTGCTAATTTGGGCGCATCAAACTACACAATTCTAGGTTTGACTGTATTTCTTTGGAATCGAGTGAATCAAATTCTTTGCAAAACTGGTAAGATTTTTGATGTTTCGGTAGCACTATTCTTATGCATCTTGCCATTTTGTTGATTTCAAAGTTCTAGTCTTTATTTTTCTACCCAAAAGATGTGTTTTGGTTTATTATTTTGATTCCATGAAGCTCCTTTCATTGTAAATTTTCTTAGCCATTTTGATGGGTACTTAAGATTTCCTAATTTTCAATTTGGTAGCTCACTTTTCTCATTTTTAGATCATTTGGGTTCCTTCTAAAGATGATCTATTTGAGGTTTTTAGTCGTATGGAATCACTTGAGTAACATTTTTCTATATACACTGGATCTAAGCTTTTATTTTCACCATTTTTCAATGATATTGTTTTGTATCATGAAAAACTAGCCATGTTTTTAGCTTCAAAATGCTTATGGTGATCTAAATGGCACTTATGGACAAGATCTGGGTTTCCCTTTATTCAATGTTGTGAATCTTCCCTACAATAGAAATGGTTTTCATTGTGGTTCATAATATCTATTTTCATTTAAAGATGAAATTGTCTTACATTTGTTGTTCTTGTTCTTTCATGCTTCAAATGAATTCCTTGATTGTGATGAGAAAGGAAGAAATAGTTTTTCTATTCTTGTAAGAACAATACAAGGACTTCAAGTTGAGAAAATTATGGTTTTCTTTATAATTGATGCTTGAAATTTCTTGAAAACTTCTCAAGTTATTCTTTTGTATCACTTTCTTGCATTTGTCTTCAAATCTAGGGTGTAACTTTACTTTTCTTCTAGATGCATCTATAATCTGATTTGAGGTTGTTCTTAGCTGCAAAAATTGGCTTAATTTGCAAATCGTGGATATTTGAATTTTTTCTATTATACAATAGATATTTGAAAGGTTTGGGACTCAAACAAGATTGAAAATAATTTTTACACTATTTGTAATCAGTGATCTACTTTCTTCTTTCAAAACTATACTTCAAACTTGTATTCTTTTCCTAACCTCTGGAATGAGAACTTGAGGTTTGATCTTTATTGAATATTGGTACCTTTCTGAACTACATTCCTTGCTTCATTTGTGCTTTTGAATCATGGAAAGTTCTAGATATGAACCCCTAAAATTGTTACTTAAGTTCTTTACTTATTCTACAACCATGTAGATAATGTATCAAACTTTGTATCTTAACTTTTCTTTGATTGTATGGCTGCTATGACTTCTTTTTTTCTACTTTGTGTTGCTTCCTTAATAGTGGAAATTTTAATGTTGCATTTCTTGATATTGTAATAATGAAATTTTTCCCATGTCTTCCTTTGACTACCATATTTCTACCTTTGAATGCGTGTTCTTTTGAAACTTGTAATAATAAACCCCGAGCTCAATATTGACGACCATTTCCTTCTCCTTTTCAGGTATCATGATGCAGTTTCAGAGGATAGTTGGAGCAATAATTCAGAAGAAAAGAAAACCTCCTCAAGGAAATGATGGGTTTACTTTACCTCTTTACATTTTCAATTTCATAAGTATATGCATTCCTTTTCTTCAGTTATTTCTCACGGCTTGTGTGAGAAAAATATGCACAATTATTCCTCATGAATAAATGAAAATATTTTCATGTAATGAGATGTATGTCCTTCCTTTCTGTACTTTTATTCATTTTTATGGATAATGAATGAACCTATACAACTCAAAACACTTAAATAATTCACTTAATCATAGAAATAAATTAAATTCAAGTGTACCTTATTGACGCTCATTGTAAATGCAAACTACTTGTAAAACTTTTCAAACTTGCACCTTGTTTATAGTTTAAGAACATCATGTCTGGTACATGCCACCATTCCTACCTTCTTCAGGGGCATTGTAATAGTCATTTATGGATGTTCCATAGTTCTGACAAGGGTAACAATTGGAATGGCTGCATCTATGAGGCATGGAATTCTGTAATTGTACCCAAGTTGTAGTTTTCATCCAAAAATGACTTCTAAGACTATCCAAAACCAAAAAATTAAAACATGTATCTTAATCGAGGTGGTTGACCCAAACATAACCAAAATTATAACCCGACCAATATGAGAAACTTAAAAGTCTCGACTTAACATTTTTCGCATGGGGTGTCAAAAATTTCAACAAGTCCAAGTTGGGAGATATTTGCCTTATCCTTGAGAACCTTTTACAATAGATCCTCCTCTATCTTTAACAACAAAGTCTTCTATAAGGGATTTAAAATCTTGCATACATTTTGGGATTTATCCTTCTTCTTGGAGACAACAAATTTGGTTTTTGTCTTCCATATTCCTTAACAGGGAAATATTATTATGAATAGGGATCAAGGCATTAGTGTTTTGATCAAACATAGGGGTGTCACCTTTGTTGACTATTTCTCCCCAAATGATGGGGATAATCCTAACCGCATCTCTAACCTCATTCTTACTAACTGCACATCCCGAGAGCCATTTTTATTCCACCTTTGGAGTTCCTATACAAATCCAAATTGATCCATGATAAATATTCATTATTCTCATCTTTCGGAGAAATAAAACCCTTTTCTCTCAACCAAGCTGTGGCCTCGAAAGCCATTCTCACCGCCACCTATAGTGTGAAATTTGTCGTAAGAGTCATTTATCACCGAATCACAAAGCACCCCGGACGTTGATCGATTTCTAGTTTGATCACTCTAAGCATCCAGTGTGATTGGATAACATGGGTACTATCTCCAAGTTGTGGGACTTGCTACTTGAGATAGACCTCCAGAGAAAGCTGGTTCTTGCTCCTAAACTACCTGCCACAATCTACTCTAATGCAGGATAAGCTAACTGTTCTAATCTAAATTTCCAAGGGACCAGGGAGAGAGAATACATAAAATGAAATCCTACACTAAAGCGGTGATACACCAGAAAAGGAGGGTGTGAGAGTAATCTCCAAATGTGTGAAATACAGAGGCAAAGTGCACACTAGAAGAGGTGATGACAGTTCACCATAATCCAGCAAAATGCATTCACAACAATATTCCAAGCACACACAATGATAATGAATTCCTGCAAGAACATAAATGGACACAATATACTTGTAGAAAGATTAAAGGGGCAAGAAGAATGCAAGGAAACACAGCAGGGGAAGATACATCCACAAACTGATATTTTATTGCTTCATGATATGCACAGTTCAATCTATTACAAGATAAGGGCCTGGATCACCATGCAAGGAGTCCACTACAAGGGCCTGCAACACACTGGCTTCACAAAGCAATTTTGGCAGAGCTTTGCTACCCAAAAACTCTCCCCCTTACAATAAGCCCAACACTCCAATTTATAGAAAAAATGAGAAGGAGAAGAGAAGGGAAAGTGGAAATCCCGAAATCTGTCCTTCAACCACCTGTAAGAGGCATTAAATTGAGTGGAATGGGTATACATTACTTGCAAAAGGCTCCCCATACTGTCCCATGTGCTGCAGCAGAGAAGGAATGATGACCATGCCTCTTAAATGCACTCCCAACTACCAAATAAAACACTATTCTGAACCCGGCCACGTTTTCTTAAAAATATCAATCAATTTCTGATCAAATCTAGAATTTCTTGACTGCTGTGCATCGGGCTCGAAACACGATTCCAACGGTACCAATTTTGTGCGATTTCGTTGAGAAATGCAAAAGTTATGGCCTTCTGAGTGCGGGCAGCTATTTTGGGCCTGGCAGGCGTTTTCTGTCATTTGACGGGAATGAGCATTAACTGACTGGAGCCGAATATGTTTATTTTATTTAAATATATCTACCCTCATTAAAAATAATAAATCCAGTTTTTTTGGTGTAGAGGACGTCGTGCTCGTTCCAGAAAGTCCAATTTTATGAAAATCGGAGTTCGGAGTCAAAAGTTATGGCCGTTTGAAGTTCCACGGGTCAAATGTTGACTTTTCCTCCTGTGACACGTGTCATGATTTGATTGGTCCTCGGATCCTTCGGGTCTTCCGCGTACTTCGCGTTCATTCGTTCCGGATGTCCCAGTGCTGCCTGGGACAAAAACCTCCGATTCGCCCGAAATGGGCTTGCTCGTCCCTCATTTAGCCGAAGACACGTGGCACCTTTTGATTGGCTTTCGGCTCCATCGGCTTCTTCGCGTATTTCGGGTCTTTTTGTCCCGGACGTCCCATTTTGATTTTGGACCTTTTGGGACAATTTCGGCCGATTCGGCCGGTTCGGGCATTTTTGGCCCGCTTGTCCCACTTTGTTTTTGGACCTTTTGGGACAATTTCGCCGATTCGGCCGGTTCGGGCATTTCTGTCCCACACGTCCCAGATGCGACCTTGAGCAAGACTTAGCCAATTTTCGCGATTTTTTCTGGATCAACCTATTTTCCTTCTGCAACCCCTTTTTCACATTTTCTCAGGACATACTCTCTTCCTCTTGGACAGGGGAGTTAGAAAAATATGAGGGGACCCTAGAAACATGACTTTTCACCCGAATCAATATAATCGCTTGCATGTTATCAAAATTACCTTGAGGGGTGAATTTTGGATAACATCACCCTTTAGACGATTTATGTTTAGGATTTGAGAAGATGAACCACATTTAGCATTTGAAGAGAAAACCATGGAAATTTGCTAAGATTGAGTTTTATACAAAAATGAGTAAGATAAACTTGATTAGTTACAACACCAACATTTCTATATATGAACACTAAAGATGCTATTATCACATGTTACATACTACAAACTACAATAGGGAGGTAAGTGTTATCCAAAATTCACCCCCAAGGTAATTTTGATAACATGCATCAGATTATTCAATCCCGAGAAAGTATATTGATTCAAGGAAAAAATCATGTTTCTGGGGTCCCCTCGGCTTCTTTCTAACTCTCCTATCCAAGAGGAAAACCCAGCAAGTTTTAAAAATGTGAAAAAATTGCAAAATCCAAGTGGGGCCGAAAAATGAAGAAAATTGGCTAAGTCTTGTCCTAGGCGGTCCTTGGAGCACTTGCGACGTCGGGGTACAAATCGGCCGAAAAAGCCGCCAAGGTGATACATGCAAAGACTTGGGATGTTGGGACATGAGGGACATGAAAAGGTGAATCGGCCGAAAGAGGGAAAATTTGCCTAAGTCTTGTTTCAGCAGTTGGGACAAAAGTACGCGGATCGGCCGGTTTTGCACAAGTCAGTCCATTTCAGGCGGTTCGGAGATATTTTTCCCAGGCACTCTAGGACAGATTGGGACAAAGGTACGTGAAGGACGTGAACCGGCTGATTCGGCCGAAACAGGGGACTTTCGTCCAGGACAGTTGGGCCAAAAGGACGCGTGGGGCGCGAAAAGCCAAAGGAGCCGAGAGCCAATCAAATCCCGCCACATGTCTTCACCTCAAACAGGAACAAGGAAGCCCGAATCGGGCGGTTCAGAGATATTTGTCCCGTGAATTTGGGACAGCCAGCCAAAGGTACGTGAGGGATGCGTGGGATGCGAAAAGCCGAAAGAGCCGCCAACGAATCAAATCTCGCCACGTGTCTTCACCTCATCGGCTGGCGGGAAAATTTTGAAAATTTTTCCAAAGGAAAAACAAAAGGGAAATGGTCAGGAAGGGCCCGTGTCCAATGAAATCATGCCATGTGGCACTTGAGTGGCGAGCGTGGGGAGAAATGGGAAAATTTTCCCAAAGTGAAAAATACCAAATTTTCAAAGGACAAAGTGCGCCCCTTAGGCCCGAGCCAATAAAATAGTGCCACGTGTCCAAGTGGCAAGAAATTAAGGAAGGGCCCGAAAGGAATTTTCAGAGGATTAACCTGAAAATGAATCAGAGCCTGACACATGTCATCCAAATGGCAGAGCGCGGGAAAAATTCAAATATTTTCCCGCCGATCCATTTTGGCCTGTTTTTTCCTTAAATCTTCAGATCGCCATAACTTTCGATCCAGAGCTCAGATTTTCACGTTCTTTATATCAATGGAAAGATGGTGAAATTCTCTACATAATTCTGGGGTCAATCTTGCATTTTGGTTTAGTATGGAGAGAGAAAATCAAAAATGTCTCTGGCGCGTGGTAATGGCTAGAACTGACGTTTCAACAACTAGCTTTAATGCAAAATACAGTTCACCACTTTTGCTAGGGTTCTCACCCACCGCCATAATGAGATGAGTTAAATGCAACCTAGAAGTGGTTGGGGTAGATCTAGATTTCCTCTCTCTTCCCTCTCTCATTCTTCCTATAAATTTTAAGGAGGGGCTTCTTTCTAAAGGTCAAACATTCTTATTTTGCCCCTCCCTTCTTCTCTTTGGCAGGTGAATTTATGGAGTTCAAACCTCCTATTCAAAATTGTAATGCAACCTTGCCTCTTGGCATTTTGTAGTGTATTGTATCGATCTTTGTAGCAAGTAATGCATGTTTGTGCATGATTCTCAACCCTCTCTGTGTTCATTTGCATCCTCCCGATCTTTCACTTTGTAAATTTTGTTATCATGCATGATCTTGCATAACATTTGAATGGTTTGTGTTTATTGGCAAGATAGGTGTTCTTCATTCCTCATGCATCACCTCTGTTAGCTTAGGTTTATTTTTATGCATCTTCTTACCCTGTCTCCTCGGCAAGTTAGATTAGGTTTTGAGTAAACCCTCTGCATTTTCATGTGCATCATCGAACAGAGGATTAGGAACCAGCCTTCTCTGGAGATTCCTTTCTCATTTTTGCAAGTCCCACACTTGGAGAAAGGATTCCATGTTGCGTAATCACACTGGATGCTAGCATGATCAAACTAGAAATCTGATCAACATCCAGGGGTGCTTGTGATTTGGTGATAATAGTTTTGGCACGCTGGTGGGACCTTAGAGGTCTTCACCTACATTGCAACAAGATCAATGTGCACTTGTTGTAAGCTCCAGCTTTGAAGGAGCTTTAAAATCGCACATCTGGCGACTCCAAAAGAGGCATAATCCGTTGGTTTCAGCAGTCCAAGCCTGGTAAATTTATGAGAAGAATACAGACCAGGTCAAGAACTAGGGAGGAAGGATTGTTTGTTTATCTGCACCTATCTCCAGGTAGAGAAAGAAGGGGAAGAAGAGCTCAAAGATCACCATCTCCACCTAACAGAACTCTCTCTACACCTCCACCTGGTAGACCTTTCATCCAATCAACAAGGGTTCTCAGGCCAATCAGAATGGTGCAACCACCGAATCCCTTTGTCAATTTCACTGGCAGTAGCCCACTTGCCCTCAATGCACAGAATCTAGTTCCAATCGCAGCATTGAAAAACATTCCATTTTTTACTAGAGAAAATCATACCACTCCTGGTGATCATGTCAAAGACATTGCTAACGTCTGTGCAATCCATGAGATAAATGAAATGGATGTGGCTGTCAAATTGTTGGCATCTTCGTTCAAAGGGAAGGCATTGCAATGGTTTAGGAGCCTTGGAGCTAGTTCTATCACAAATTGGAATCAGTTATGCATAGTTCTCCATGAGCAGTTTGGGGAAAAGGGAGACAATTTGTCTCTACTAGAACAATTGACAACTATCAAGAGAGCTCCCAATGAGCAGCTGACTGACTTCAACTTCAGATTTCAAAGGTCTTGGGAGAGGATTCCAGTGGCAGTAAGGCTAGCAGCAGAAGGTGCTTTTCTATACTATCTTAAGGCTTTGAATTCTGATATTTCTATGTTAATTCAATCTATGGGAGGCATAACCTTACCTGCTGCTTATAGCATTGCCATTAGAGCTGAAAACTGTCTTATTCAAGCTGGTAAACTGGCTCCTAGGCCTCCCATGCCCTTGTATCCAAACTTAGAAAATCCAAGCACTAGTCAAGCACCCACTTTGGCTCCTATTCCCATTCCTAGAAATCAAAGTTCAAATGAGACTTCTACTTCATCCTCTAGCGCTTCAAATGAACTCCAAGAGGTCATGAAACAATTGCAAAATTTGGGAAATGAGCTGGTTACTATCAAAAGACAAAGAAGCTCAAAGTGCTAGACCATATCAGCCTTAAGCACGCACTGTGCTAGGCCCCCATACCAACAAAATAGGTCACAAGCTCAAAGCTGCAAATCAAAATCAAAGCCAAGTAAGGGTTCTGCTAATAGACCATTTCAGCCCTATAACCCCAATGTCATATCTGCTTCTAAAGCATTAGTGCCAGTCCAAAATAACATGGCCCAAGAATATGATTGGTGTTTCCCATGCAGTCAGCCACATAACCAATCAATGTGCTTTAACGGTGCATTAAATCAGGCTCTTATGGTGCAAACCATTGGTGGGTCGCAAGAGTCCAGCCACGAAGAGGATCAACAAAAGCACCTCAACAAGGAACATCTCCGAACGAAACTACTCTTGTCAATTGGCAGGCTGAAGATTTCTGTGGTATGAATCAAATACCCTCTCAAAGTGTTGCAACCAACACAAGGTCAAAGAGGAGAAATTTGGGTGAAGAAAACCATTAGCCCCAAGTAATCCCCAACCTTCTACCACTCCACAAGCACTGGCAAACAAAATGTAGTTCCAAACACGCAAGGGGCACCCAAACCAGCTCCTAAACCAACTCAAATGCCAGTTGTGCTGCCCATGTGCAAGGAATGAATGTGCAGGCCAAGGGACAACAGAGGGATACTTCATCTCCATTCAGTATCATTGATCAGATGAGGAAGACAAATGTAAACATATCAATGTGGGAATCACTATCTATCCCAGGACAAAGAGATTTTCTATAACCTGCCATGAAGGACTAGTCAACTTCAAATCAATTGGTCCAAATGCAAGAGAAGGTACTCACAAATGCTGCCCAGCCTGAAGGAAATCATGGAGGACAACAAGGTAAAATGTTGAAGCCCCCTCCATTTTATGTTTCATTGATCATAGGAGACAAGTTGGTACATAATTGCATGATTGACTCGGGAGCAAGCAGCTCAGTCATGCCAAAGCAAATAGCTGATCAACTAGGACTCCAATATGAAGTCATCTCCAAGGGTGTAGTGCAATTAGACGGGACAACAGTAACAACAGTTGGAGTGATTAAAAACTTGAGTCTTACTTTGCATGCCTGTCCCAACGTGGTTGTTTTGCAAGATGTCTCAGTAATAAACCTTCCACCACTCTTTGCATTGTGCTTGTCAAGAGACTTCACTGCTAAAATTGGAGGCTATCTTTCGGTAGATTGGTCACACATGTTGTTTAGAACAAGGTATGGAACTAAGGCCACAATCAGATCTGAACCTATTGCAAACTTTCACATTGAGCCTTACACTCCAAGTCAGATTAATGCCAATTGTTTAGCGTTTGATCAAGAAGATCATCCAAGCACTGATGAAGCTGACACCAAGGTAGGAAGCATCCCAGATCTAACTCTTGATGAATGGGCAAGCAAGGTGCATGCTTTTGATCCTTATCAAGAAATAGAAGAGTCTGAGCTAGGAGTTTATTGTTTACATGAAGAGAATCAACCTCTCTCCAAAGCATCACCAAGCCGATTATAAAGACAAGAATGAAGTATGGCAATTGTTCTTTGATGGGTCCAGGAGTAGACAAGGTGCGGAGGAGGAGCTATGCTCATTTCACCGCAAGGTATAAAGTATTACTTAGCCTTCCGTTTTCAGTTTTCTTTCTCAAACAATACAGCTGAGTATGAAGCCTTAATTCATGGACTGCACTAGGCAAAGAAGAAAGGCATCAAGAATTTGCAAGTATTTGGTGATAGTGAGCTGATCGTAAACCAAGTTAAGGGGTAGCATGCTGTCAAGAATAATCTACTCAAGTGCTACAAAAATCAGGTATGGGATCTTATTGAAGATTTTGAAGCTTTTAGCATCAATTCCATCCCAAGAAAAAGGAATGAAGCAGCAGACAGACTGGCAGCAATTGGGGCTGCATTTGACGTTGTAGAAAATATCAAAAGTGAAAAATCTCAGCCTCATATCAAAGTGGTTGTGAGACCAGCTGTTCCGGATAACAACACAAGCTGGCAAGTCTTCGAGAATGATCAGCAGATTGTTAATTTCCTGCAAGAAGAAGCTGAGTTCTCCATGAGAAATCAAGACAAGCTGGAGCAGCAGTATGGTGACCAAGTGGTGCAGCTGAGAACTAACAAATTACCAAAAGGCCTCATAACCTTAGAGTCAATCTTCAACCCGAATGATCAGTTCGAAAGGAGAAAGTGAACATTCAAGTAAAGGGTGAAGATTCTAAACCTATTTTAGTAGATGAAGGCAAGACATTACGAATTGGCAAAGTAAGTACTCCACAAGAGAAATCTGATTTTGTTCATCTTTTCAAGAGTTCCCAGATGTCTTCGCTTGGACTTATAAAGATTTAAGAGGTTTCAACCCAAAGTTGGCACAACATACTATTGAGTTGGATTCGGAATCCAAGCCTGTCAGGAAAAAGCAAAGGCCAGTGAATCCTCATATCGAACCTCTCATGAGAAAAGAGTTAAGCAAGCTCATTGAGGCCAGTATCATCTTCCCCATCAAACACTCAAGTTCGGTTGCAAACTTGGTGCCGGTAAGGAAAAGAAATGGAGAAATAAGATTGTGTGTGGACTTCCACGATCTAAATAGAGCATCACTCAAGGATCATTATCCACTTCCATCAATGGAACAAATATTACAGGTTGTAGCTGGTTCAGAAAGGTTTTCATTGCTAGATGGATATTCAGGCTATAATCAGATAATGGTGAAGGAAGAAGATCAATTCAAGATGGCCTTCACTACAAAATGGGGCACGTATGCTTACAAGAAGATGCCATTTGGACTGTCAAATGCCGGAGCAACATTTCAACGAGCTATGGATATGGCATTCAAAGGCTTAATCAACAATATAGTGCTGGTATACCTAGATGATGTCACTGTCTTCTCAAAGAATGCAGCAGACCATCTCTTTCACCTTAGACAAGTGTTTCAGAGGTGTAGAAGGTTTGGAGTGTCGCTAAATCCAAAGAAGTGTATATTCTTGGCACACGAAGGCAAATTGTTGGGTCACATTGTCTCTAGGGAAGGGATAACAATTGATCCTGAAAGGGTTGAAGCCATCTAAACACTCCCATTGCCACACCACAAGAAATCTCTCCAAAGCTTCTTGGGAAGGATAAACTTTGTCCGCAGATTTGTGCCTAATTTTGCCACTCTTGTGAAGCCTTTAACAATAATGTTAAAGAAGAGTCTCGCATTCAAATGGACAGCAGAAGGCAAAGAGAGTTTTGAAAACATCAAGCATGTAATATCACAAGCTCCAACTCTTATCAACCCAGATTTTTCAAACGACTTCATGTTGTATGCATTTAGAGGATCAGATACAATCTCAGCTATCTTGACACAACTGAATAGAGAAGGTTCAGAATAGCCCATAGCATTCTTCAGTCAAACCTTGGAAGATTATGAAATAAAGTATTCTTTCATCGAAAAGCATGTCCTTGCCGTCATCAGGAGCTTGAAGAAGTTCGGACACTTGATCTCGAACAATAAGATTCAAGTTGCTGGGTGTCTCATGCTTTGTGTCAAGGACTTCCTCCTAAACAAGGATTTAAATTAGAAGAGAGTAGGTTGGATCACTTGGGTGATGGAATATGATATTGAAATCAAAGTGACCAAGCTAGTTAGTGGCAAAGGTTTGTGTGAGTAGTTCGCTTCCAAACCACCGACGGGTCAAAAAGTGAAGAGGATGCTGTCCTACTACTACGTAATGATCAAGAACAACTAGTGATGATGCACTCATTCCATGTTGGACTCAAGACTTGGTGCATTACCTCCAAAGGCTTGTGCCCCAGTAGTGAGCAAGGCAAGAGGAGATACCTTAATTACAAGCTATCCCGTACATACTCATTAATGGTATCTTGTTCAAGAAAGACATCCATGGTGTTCTATTAAGATGCATTGGAACAGGTCAAGTTGAGAAGATCTTACACGAGTTCCATGACGGGGAAGTAGGAGGCCACTTTGCTCCATGAGTGACAGCTCTCAAAATCATGAAAGTTGGTTACTATTGGCCTACTGTGTTCAATGATTGTGACTCATGGGTAAATAAATGCAGGAAATGTGCATTCTTCACAAGGAAAGAAAGGTTAGCAGCGCTGCCCCTTCATCCAATTTCAGTGAATCAGCCATTCATGCAATGGGGATTGGACTTCATTGGGGTTATCAATCCCAATTCAAGTCAAGGTCACAAGTGGATACTTGCAGCAACAGACTATTTCACCAAGTGGACTGAAGCAGTGGCACTAAAGGAGGCAAATGAATCCAATATCTTAGATTTCTATGAAGGAATAGTCATGAGGTTTGGTGCCCCTGCCACTATCATATCGGACAATGCATTGGCATTCCTTGGCACAAAGATCACTGAATGGGCTGTCAAGAATTGTGTGTATCTCAGCACTTCATCGAACTATTACCCTCAAGGTAATGGCCAAGCCGAGTCTATAAACAAGAACCTACTAAGAATCATCAGAAGGACTCTCGATGAGAATCAGAGGACTTGGCACTCAAAGCTCAAATCCACCCTATGGGCCGATAGAATCACACCCAAGAGGTCTACAGGAAGCTCTCCATACAAGCTTGTGTATGGGAAAGAAGTAGTTCTACCTATATCACTCGAGTTTCCAGCATTAGAACTCATGAAACAGTTGGAACTGGCTGAGTTTGAACCTATGGAAATCAGGTATGCAGAGCTGATGGAATTAGAAGAGACAAGAGAGCACGCAATGCAGACCATAGAAAAGGATAAAGCATTGGTCAAAAAGAGTTTTGACAAAAAAGCTAAGGCCAGGATATTGCAAACTGGAGATTTGGTACTGAAGTGGGATGCTGATCGTGCAAAACCGGGAAAGCATTCCAAGTTCAATGCCATTTGGAGTGGCCTCGTATACATGATCATTGAATGCAAAGGTAGTAATTCCTTCCGACTGGCTAAGTTGGATGGTGAAGAATTACAGATTCCAGTCAATGGGATCTATCTCAAACATTGCTACTAGAAAGATAGCTTTTCACCCTTGTAAATATTAATTTAGAATTTCCATTCCTCTAAGTGCTTATGCACATTGTACTGCTGTTAGAGTAGTTTTTATTCCCCTAAGTGCTTGTGCACATGTCCTATTGTTTCCAGTATGTGCATGTTTGCAGTTCATCGAGCCTTCGAAAAGAATTGCAGCCGCAAGAGAGCCAGCTCAATGAATGTTTCAATAGCTCAAGGACACAGGTTTCAAATTTCAGATCAGCTGAGAGGTTATCAAACAGACTCCATGCCCAATGGATTGCTATGAGTAGCTGGCCATTCTTCATCTGATAGGCAGATAACCCCACTAAGTCGCCAAAATTGTTATCCAAAATTCACCCCCCAAGGTAATTTTGATAACATGCATCAAATTATTCAATCCTGAGAAAGTATATTGATTCAAGGCAAAAAATCATGTTTCTGGGGTCCCCTTGGCTTCTTTCTAACTCTCCTATCCAAGAGGAAAACCCAGCAAGTTTTAAAAATGTGAAAAAATTGCAAAATCCAAGCTGGTGCCGAAAAAATGAAGAAAATCGGCTAAGTCTTGTCCTAGGCGGTCCTTGGGACAGTTGGGACGTCGGGGCACGAATCAGCTGAAAAGCCACCATGGTGGTCTGCGTAGCACTTGGGACGTCGGGACGTGAGGGATGCGAAAAGGTGAATCAGCCGAAAGAGGGAAAAAATTGCCTAAGTCTTGTTTCAGACAGTCCGGGACAATTAGGACAAAAGTACGCAGATCGGCCGGTTTGGCGCAAGTCACCCATTTCGGCGGTTCGAGATATTTGTCCCGGGCATTCTCGGGACAGCTTGAGTCAAAGGTACGTGAAGGACGCGAACCGGCCAATTTGGCCGAAACAGGGGACTTTCGTCTGGGACAGTTGGACCAAAAGGATGCGTGGGGCATGAAAAGCCGAAGGAGCCGAGAGCCAATCAAATCCCGCCACGTGTCTTCACCTCAAACAGGAACAAGGAAGCCCGAATCGGGTGGTTCGGAGATATTTGTCCCAGGTAGTTTGGGACAGCCGGGCCAAAGGTATGTGAGGGACGCGTGGGACGTGAAAAGCCGAAAGAGCCGCCAATGAATCAAATCTCGCCACGTGTCTTCACCTCATCGGCCCGGAAAATTTTGAAAATTTTTCCAAAGGCAAAAAAAAGGAAATGGTCAAGAAGGGCCCGTGTCCAATGAAATCATGCCATGTGGCACTTGAGTGGCGGAGTGTGGGGAGAAATGGGAAAATTTTCCCAAAGTGAAAAATACCAAATTTTCAAAGGACAAAGTGCGCCCCTCAGGCCCGAGCCAATAAAATAGTGCCACGTGTCCAAGTGACAAGAAATTAAGGCAAGGCCCGAAAGAATTTTCAGATGATGAACCTGCGAATGAATCAGATCCTAACACGTGTCATCCAAGTGGCAGAGCGCGGAAAATTCAAATATTTTCCCGCCGATCCGTTTGGCCTGTTTTTGCCCTAAATCTTCAGATCGCCATAACTTTCGATCCAGAGCTCGGATTTTCACGTTCTTTATATCAATGGAAAGATGGTGAAATTATCTACATGATTCCGGGGTAAATATTGCATTTTGGTTTAGTATAGAGAGATAAAATCAAAAAACGTCTTTGGCACATGGTAATGGCCAGAACTAACGTTTCAACAACCAGCTTTAATGTAAAATACAGTTCGCCGCTTTTGCTAGGGTTCTCACCCACCACCATAATGAGATGAGTTAAATGCAACCTAGAAGTGGTTGGGGTAGATCTGGATTTCCTCTCTCTTCCCTCTCTCATTCTTCCTATAAATTGTAAGGAGGGGCTTCTTTCTAAAGGTCGAACATTCTTGTTTTGCCCCTCCCTTCTTCTCTTTGGCAGGCAAATTTGTGGAGTTCAAACCTCCCATTCAAAACTGTAATGCAACCTTGCCTCTTGGCATTTTGTAGTGTATTGTATCAATCTTTGGAGCAAGTAATGCATGTCTGTGGATGATTCTCAACCCTCTCTGTGTTCATTTGCATCCTCCTGATCTTTCACTGCAAATTTTGTTATCTGTGCATGATCTTGCATCACATTTGAATGGTTTGTGTTTATTGGCAAGATAGGTGTTCTTCATTCCTCGGTGCATCACCTCTGTTAGCTTAGGTTTATTTTTATGCATCTTCTTACCCTATCTCCTTGGCAAGTTAGATTAGGTTTTGAGTAAACCCTCTACATTTTTCGTGTGCATCTAAACAGAGGAATAGGAACCAGCCTTCTCTGGAGATTCCTTTCTCATTTTTGCAAGTCCCACACTTGGAGAAAGGATTCCATGTTCGCAATCACACTGGATTCTAGCATGATGAAACTAGAAATCTGATCAACATCCAGGGGTGCTGTGATTTGGTGATAACAGTAAGTTTTATGTATTTCTCATAAAGCTATATGACCACAAAAACAGTATGGTTGTTTTCATTTTTTATAGAAAAATATTTTTGTCTGAGCGGGAGTCATGAAAAAGCAACATAACGTCAACCTGCAATTTGGGTCATTACTAAGACCCTGTAGAGTGCATGTTATAACAAGTTAGTTATGGCATTAGATAATGAATATGATCCATTAAAATTACTTTACCACCCACCACCTTTCCCTAATATAAATCAAAATATCACGTAGATGGTCATGATTAAGCCAAATTGTTAAATAAGAGCCTAATATGATGCTACTGTAGAAGTAAAAAGAATATGCAATTAAGTATAGAAAATAACCCAAAGAAATTAAGCAATAAATTATGAAACCATAATTATAAAGAGGAGAAAAAGGTACTTAGCTGATTTGTAATTAATTTTAAACTATACCAAAGTGATGACTAGGTGAATATAATGGTAGGAGCATCACACACACAGACTCCAAAATTGCAAATATGGAGATACAGGGATGGACTTGAGTTCTGAAGAGTGACAAGGGCGCTTGTGAGCACCCTAGGCCTGTTTTTGGGTGCCTAGGTATGCATAAAATATCAAGAAACCTCCTCTAAGTGGTCATAAGATGTTTTTGTTAGTCTCCTTTGGTCTCTCCGAGGTTACACCAAGATCATCGAGGTCACCGAAAACCAGAAATGAAATATGAACTCCGTAAACCCTCAAATAGACATGAAATCCTAAAAAGAAAGAAAAAAAGTGGGGTGAGACTATCCTCGGTTGTCACAATGGTGAACTTATGACTGAGCATTATATTACATCTGATATCCAATGTAGTTCTATGTCTTTGTGTGTGAAATATTTCCTTAGATGGCTCTTGTGTGTGTAGCACTTGATAGTGAGAAAACTAAGGTAGATGTAAAAATTTAATAAATTTTGCATGGGATAAAATGAACTTCCCTCCTATAATGTGTGTATGTAGAATAACGAGCCCTTGGGTCCCTTATGATTGTTTTATATGGATGCGATGGAGCTCATAGATGTTTTATGAATGCAACCTTATGTGGTGATAGCTAATGCTTATTGCTTGATCATTTATTATGATCACATAAATTATATTTATATGATTCCTTTGTTTTATTTTCATAATTAATCCCGAAAAGGCCAACTATGAAAAATATAAGATGCTCAAATAGTTATAAAGGAGCTCAAAAGTGTGGGTAAAGTATAAAACAATCACGGGCACCCAAAGGGAATTAGGGCACCTAGTGCTAGTGTTATGGCTAGGTGTTGGTATCTATGATAGTAAAAGTTAGAGTATAAATAGGGATACTTGAGCAAGTAAGGGTGTAAGACAAAAAGTGATAGAATAAAGAAAATAAAGGTCGCCAAAGATATGGGTTACTTAGTACTCTTCTTACATAGGAATCATATGAATATTAGTATGTAATCACGACTAGATAATTACCCAAAGTGTTATATTTTGTGTCTAAAGGTCCTTACTCCACTTTGTGCATCAACGAATGCGCATCTCTTGAACCTATTAGAGGGGATGTTGAGAGTATTATTTATTGTTCATTCATCACTTTTTTTGTTGAAATTAATTTATATTAAAAGTAGAAAAGGGGGATACAATTTTTTTAATAATTCAACATTATCGTGTTGTTTAAAACCTAGAACCTATTGAATTTTCTCTTTTTTGGACCCTTTAAGAATAATTTGCATTCACATAAATAATGTGAGCAAAGGCCAAGATGATAAAATCTAGCATATATGACATATATTATTTTGATAGGAAAAATGTGAGCCATGTAATAGATGTGGCACGCGTATATATTTAATTCCCACATTTATCTTTCCAAATTTCCATTCATTCCTTTGTCTTCTCTAAATAAACAAATTTTGTCCCATCAAAAATGTGAAAATAGTATAAAAATAAAATAAAAATTTAACAAATCCCATTTTCTCCTTTTTCTCTAAATTTTCCATTTATCTTAGTTGTGTAGGGGTCAGCTTGTTTATTATTATAAGTGACAAACAAGTTCACAATGTCAATTGAGAAACCACTCCATATTTTTAAATTAAGATGAAATACAAAGATATTCTTAAGATCTATATTATTTTGAATAGAGTACATTCATGTTACGTAGTACTTAACTCATCACATATGGGAAACATCCTGAAATAGTATCTCCTTGCTTTCTCCTTGAGATGAAAAATATTCTAATCAGATCTTATAAATATATTGCAAAATATGTTTCCCAATTTGTCACCTCTCAAAAATTATAAAAATATAAACTAGACCAATCTATTAAAGTTGGGATAATGAAAATTTTATTGGTTCTACCTGTGTTGGATGTAACAAGCCATATATAAACCATGGAAAGGCTTCCCTATCTTTCTTTCTTCTTTCAAATAATAATTGCTATCATGAAAGAATAAATGCCCAACATTAATACATTCCCCACATTAAATTTTTTTTTATACTTTATCTCTTATTCCTAACATGTGGAAATTGTTTCCCGTTTTGTGCTACATGGATATCTCATGAACCATTCCATTGTTAACTTTATAAAATAATGCCAAAGTTATGTTTTTGCAAGTTCAAACATCATATCTCATCCCCAAAATATTACAATGAATAGCCCTACTATAGTGTACTTTTTTATGTTGACCTAAACACCAAATATATTTTGAAGAAAATAAATATTAAATTATTATCTATGGGTATGTTGTACAATTAAGAAAATGATAAATTATTATGTCATAAGATTACTCTACTAAGGATTTCATGCCAAATAAACATGTACACTAGAATTTACCATGATGGAGAAGGTAAATCTAATTATTCATTGTAACCATTAATCACATCAAGGTACTACACTAGAACAAGCAATTAGCGACACTTTGAAGAAGTTAAATTTCAAAGAATTGAAGGTGCAATATTGGATTGATTATTTATGATGTACTAATAGTATTCAACTAAGTATTTCATGTCAAGAAAACATGTTCCACTGAAATGTATCATGATGGAAAACATAATTCTAATTATTTATTATAACTAACAATCACACTTAAGAAGTGCATTCGAGCCATTGATAGGGATCATTGGATAATTTTTCATTGAAGGATTGAAGGTAAAAGATAATATGTGGAACAATTGTGATGAACATGGGGATTGAGGGAGGATAATCTTTGGGTTGGGAAATCTATTAGAGGGAACATAGGAAATCCTCTTTTTCTTTTGATAAGTTACATATGGACCACATGTATCTTTTTCTTAACATAATCACATCATTTTATTTAGTGATTTTTTTCAAACATTAAGTCTATCTTAATAGCCAAAAACTTGAAAATACCTAATTTTAATTTTATCACAATGTTATGTGTTTTGATAACAAAAGTGTGGAATAAATTAAAAAAAAAAAAAAAACCTTGTGAAAACATTCTATATCCTTTGTGTATGAGCACAAAATCAAGGGATTATACTTTCAAAACTCCAACAAAAAAAATTATTTCAGTTTTTGTGGCACTTTGTTGTCTATTACTAGAGAGGATAAGTTGGATGATTGAGGATAAGTTAAAGGACATGAAAGGTAAGATCATAATCATGTTATTATTAATTATATCCAAGATTCATTTAAGAACGTGGTGGTAAAAGAGACTCTATAAAGGATGTGAGAACACTCCCCTATAACTATTAGATTCAATGTATTCTATGTTTCTCCCTTGGGAATGGGTTATCATGGTCACTTAGATAAAGTTCAAAAATCCTAGGTTTGGAATCATGTTATATAATTTTGTATTATATTGACTCCTCTCATATACATTTTTATTATGTGAACAATTATAATTTTTTGTGTGAATGTTGGAGAGATCCTTCGTAGCATTACTTTTTATGTCCTCTAATTATCTTATGAGACTATATATCTACTTATTTCTATTAGGTGTTTCCATTGACTCTTTTCAAGCATTAACCACCATCCTCCTACCTAGGAAAAATGGGAGTTTAAAATGCTGCATATCTAACCATAATAGAAATGGGAAGATTAGTTCTAATTCAAATATGCACAACTGATACATGTCTTTATCTTCCACTTGACTTAGCATTCATTATATTATATCTAACGTAAATGATTTCAAATATTTTGTCATTTAGGTTACGAGTTCCAGTGGGAGGATCCTATGTTCCTTTGTCCGCCTTCAAATGCACCTTTTGTTATCTTTCATACCTTTTTCTTCTCCTCATACCCATATATATTAAAGGCCTCATATTTTACATGAACTTCATTAAGCTTCATTCTCTCATTGAATATTGTACTTCCACCTAGATCAGCTACATGCATTTAAGATATTCCATGCATTAAAATTTGTTCACCTAGTTATAGATTATAATCTTCAAACATATCAACCAAATTATAATCTTAAAACTAATACACAATATTATAACCTTGAAACTTTGAATGATCTATATGATTGAAGGAGGACCTAGGTGGGTACACAATATATAGTTTTTCTCTTCTACCAATGCTTAAAAATTAATTGTGTTGTTAGGAATTTGTAAATGGAAAATTCAATAGTTTCTCCTGATATGCATCATGGAAATGGAAGGTTGAGGTTTTCCATGTGTGGTCATTAATGAGAAACATCATCAAGAAGTTTCATGGTGATAAACACATAATCACTACCTTAATCGTTAAATAAAACCTTGATCATAAATGTCCATGAAATCTAAAACGTGAGGTTTGTATTTAACATATGTCAATTTTGATATTCAAATATATGGAAATTTACCCTTGTAAGTATTCATCGACCATGTGTTGCTTACATGGATGTTTGTAAATTAGGTTTCCTCTATAAACTACATGGTATACTCCCTATCTCCTGTAACTCCGTTGAAAAAAATCACATGTGGTTTATATGTACTTGGTCATAATAAAGAAGTGTTTCATATTGGTTTTCCCCAAAAATTTCTCTTCCCATATAATTATCCTCCTCCAAAACCCTTCTTCCTCCTCTAATGTTTTGCTCCATCATGTTCAAATTTTTCAATGCATCCCCTTCGACGTTTTCATCACGCTATTTACGTTAGTTAAGATATTATCATAGCTAACATTATTTTATATATTTATAAAATAAGATCACAAAATAATGCTTTAACATAAATTTCTAGTGCAACATTTAAGTTTAAAATGTGATCATTTAAATATAAAATTCAATGTATCAAAAATGTACCATGTGTATTAAAATATTTTTGTAAGTCTCGATAAACAAATATTTTACCTTTTTACCATGAATAATGAAAGGAAGGGGACCACAATTTTTGTTTTGAAGTTTTATAAAATATCTTATTTTGAAACACAATCGTTTTTTGGAATAAATATTTGTACCACAATTTTGTAATTCAATTTTACATGTTATGAACTTATCTTAAAAATATGCTCAATGAATATGTTCATAAATGCTTAAGAGTTAATTCACTCATAGCTTCCCATTTTTGGTGTATTTATAGATTCATCAACCCACCCATCATTTTACATTATAAACATTAGTATACACTTTAGATTTTTCATTTAATAATTTTTTACTTGATTGTTTTAAGTGAAATCTGGTTTCCGTACTTCTTGAACACATGTGCATCCATGGGATGGGATGGACATGCTATTTGAGGAAAATAACATGACAATAATTTCAACAAATATTACAACGAAACAATATTTTTATTTAAACATATATCTTCGTACACTTTTTTATGAGAAAATAATCTAATTTTCTCATATAAAATTTTAAAGGATGGTCTACATTGATTCCAAACTACTTGAGCGAGTCTATACTATTATGTATAGATTTATTTGAGCTAATTAATGTTCATCACTCTAAAAGAAAAAAAAAAGAGTGGTGGTTATATCTACAAGAAAGTGTACCAAAAGCGTGTATTGGGCATGCTGATAGGTTGAGAAAGAAGATAAATGGTAATTTCTTAGGGAAAGACATAAGTGTTTTGAAAAATTATTGTTATGGTTAATGCATACACAAAAATTATCTCTTGTAAGTTGCTTCTTCGAGTGAGGAAAAAAATGACAAACATGTGTGTCATGGAAATAAGCACCTAATCTTTTATATTTATCTTATAGATTTTTTTCATATATTTTCTCTCTACTTTTAATTTATATCAATAGAAGTGGGATGTATGGACATAGGGAAAATATTTTTAAATAGGGTACAAGAGTATGGAGACTAACAATTACACATGAGCTGTAAATTACATCAAAAATGGTAACAATGCAAAGTTGGTTGAGTCATATATAGCGATTACATATATGTTTTGTTAAATTGTTGTTAGGTTTTGTGAAGGGGAGGGTAAATAATATAGTGTTTATTAGGTAGTATTAAAGGTACAATAATTTGCATGCAAATGAATTTTTTTAATTTATAGAGGACACTTTAATGTATTCTAGAATAATGGGAAGATATTTACAAATAAGTTTCACTTCCTCTTTTTGTACATGTTAAAAAATTTTGAACCTTATTCTTTCATAATGCTCAAAAGTAAAAATAAATAAAATTATAAATCAAGAGATAAGAAATCTCTTTGGATTGGATTAAACGCTCATCTTTGGGGATTAACATTGTTGATGTTTAATATTTCCATACTTGAGTAATTCCTTGTTCATTAAATATAGGAGGCCATGTGACATTTTAAGTGGCATTTGATAATAATTTTCATGTGCACCAAGATGTAATAGAAAAACAATTTGGTAGATAATGTTTGATGTGGGGAGTGGGTAGTATGATTTTAATTCAAAAACAACAAAGGAATCCAAGTTAATGGGTTGCGATAATAAATTGTAGAAAATCTCCACAACTTGCCTCAACACTTCATTAACTAATCTGAATTTGATGCATATATTTAATGTCAACATATCCTCTTGAACGTTTCAAAATGGAAGTGTATGATCCAATAAAGTTTCCATGAGGTTTGATAGCACTCCATGATTATATTGTTTCTCTTTCCTTATTACAACTAGAAGGTGCAATGATTTTAGTGTTTTCTTATTTTCCAATTTTACTAGTTACTTCATTACATAAATATGTTTTACTCTTATAATTGTTTCCTATTTTAATGTCAACATGAAAGAGTCTATTCATGATATTAGAATATTCCAATCCTCTAATTTTGGGTTTGCATTTATGAAGTTGGTTGATAAACGTATAAATATATTTTTCTTGGATTCCATTCTTGTTGTTGAAAATTAGTAACCAAGGTATTGAGTGTGTAATATTTAGGCCAAAGTGTCCGATCAAACTTACCTAGATAATGTGGTATGTTTTTTAATAGATGTAAGATAACACAATTCATCAACTAGTATAATTTATTAGACAATATAATATTTATTGTTATGGTGAGAAAACTCCTCACACATCTTGCAATAAATATTGGTCAACATTTTTGGATTGTATATCTCGTTCCAGATCTGTGAGAATACATTATATGTTCCAAACACTCTCTTGTAAAATGGCCCAATTCATGTCATTCATGAGAATTATTTCCTTGAATGGGTATTCAAAGCCTATATTTTATAACACATGTGTTAATGTTAAATTTAGTAATGCCTATTAGAGCTAGTACCGAGAAGATAGAACATGCTTATTGCCTCTATAATTTTCAATGGACTTTTATGCAACCAATTATGTAGGATTTTCCTTTACTATCTGTATCTTGAAAAATAATCTTTAAGGTTGGAATTTTTCCTTTCATCATATAATTTACAACAATGATTATGTAGGCATATTGTTTCTTTCAAGATATAAAAAAGAAATTGGGTCATTGTGAGGAAGGAATAACTAGAAGACTATTATTGATGTAGGATTAATATATAAATTTAGGATTTTCGCTTTGCATGTTGAGAAATACACCATGCTTTGACAAATCATGGCCCTACGATTGAATAATTTGAACCCTAACATGTCTATTTCATGAATTGATGCATTTATAGATGGATGCATGTAGGATATATGCTCGTAATCCTATAGTTCTATTTCCACATGAAATTAAACTTTTGGTTGACTATCACTACTTTGTTTTCTAGTAACAATTTAATCTTTGAGAGTAACACCCTCTATATTCAAATACTAGTAAGAATTTTTAATCTCCTCCTACTATGCAAATATTTATTCTATGGTAATACAAATGTCTACATATATGTTTCATAATGGTTTGTAAATAGATATCTCTAACTAACAAAATTATTCATAGGAACAAACACTAATTGTAGGCACATCATAATAATAATGAAACACATAAATTAGTTCTTTTGTTTTCCTTTTCATCCACTGAGCTCATTTATTTTTATTATTGAAATACCATGCACATGCATCCTTAAAAAGAGGAATAGGTTTTAGATGTAATGGAAGCTTCGAGTAGGCATTTATTAAAGATGGAATATAGGATCCTTCCAACATGTTTGTGAGGATGCCATTAAAAACATGTTTACCAATAGAGAAGGAAATTAGGTATGGCTACACACCAAACAAGTAACAATTTTCAACAAGTGACACATCTCTATTGTGCCATTGTTACGATTGACTCTAGTTTAGATAAAACCTTATAATATGAAAAAAAAAAGTATTTGAAGGATAAAATCATTAAATATTATGGTAAAAATGTGGTGGTGTCTCTACGATTTTCTCTCGACATTTGATGCAAAATATATAATGAAAACATGCATGATGGTATACAACACAAAGGCAATTGACATTTCCTTTCCAGATCGCTAGCATGACTTAGTTGTTTGTGTTCATGCATGTATCTTTACATGTCAATGTGTAGGTTTTCTTCCATTTTTATTCTACGAACATAGATGGATGGTCCTATTTGGGACATGGGTTTTTATAGATTCACTAACATGTACCACACTTCTTTCACAACACATGTGTCCTCACTACAAATATTATTTCATTTTGTTCAGTTAATCAATTATTCATAATGCTTTAAAGGTTTGGATGAAATTATCCCATTTTTGTGTATAAAACATGGTTCATAGATTTTTATTTGTACAACACACTTCTCTCATTTTCTAGGGCCCTTAGATTTCGGGTGTTACTACTTGGTCGAAACATACATCGTTATGTATAATTGAATGGGATAATCTCAGTCTAATAGATATTTTTATGATATACTTTAATTTCATACAAATACATGGATACAAGTGGATCCTTTTTGTTTCTTATCATACTTGGGTTCTATAGGAAGAATAATTGGTTCACGATGAAAATGCATCTTGAATATGGAAAAATAACTTTGAGTGACCGAACACCTCTAAAAGTAGTCTATGAATTTATTTTTGAGAATTTCCTCGTAAAATATTTGGAATCTCTTTTTATTTAGGTGGATGAAATATGGGTACGAATAATCAAATTTATATTTTTAAAATGATGACAAATATTGGACATTATAGAAGGTGATCATAACATCACTCTAAGCAAATAAGGAAATTTAGTGTATATTGTAGTTCATAAGTGTGATGAAAAATGAAGGGAAACATAGATGTTTGATCATATATGTGAGGTCATTCTGAAATATACACAAAAAATTATTCTCCCTCTGAGGATGGATTAAAACCTCATCAAGCTGTTTGGTTACCAATAAATTGGTTTTTTAATTATTTGCTAGCTTTTGGTGAAAATAAATAATTCCATTGGAAATTTGTTGCCAATGTTTATTTGTGAAAATTATAGATGTTTTTTTCTGTATTGCACATCACAAGATTAAGAACGAGGTAAAGAAAATCAATAAATACCAAATATGTTATCATGGTAAAGTTGATGCATAACCATAACACCCTTGAATGTCTCTGTAACTCAAAGGGTTGAAACTATCAGATTTATTACATAACATGACGCTTTTCCCAAAGTGTGGGAATTTCTAATCGAAATATCTCTGATGAAGGTTAGTTCCTATTCCTCTATTTTAGTGCACACATTCAAATTGGAGAGGATATACTCTAAAACCTACTCTAACTTGCCAATGAGAGAAGGTTAAGAATATTACAAGAAACTAAATCTAAACAAACAAAGGTGATGCACCAAAAGGAATGTTGACACCTAATTTTCCATTAAACACAAACCATTAAAAATTTAATACAACCACCATGTAAAGTTAAAAAGAGTTGCAATGAGAGATCAAGAAGATGCAATGAACATAAGAAAGGGTTGAAAATCATCCACAAACTTTTATTATGGCTTCAAAGGTTCAATACAAGAATTATAATGGCCAAGAGGAAATATTGCATTTAAAGTTTATATGGGAGGTTTTAACTCCACAAATTCACTTGCAGATCAGAGAATAAGTGAGGGTGCAAAGAAAAATTATCCAACATTAGAAAAATTCCCCTCCTTACAATATATATGAAGAATGAGAGAAGAAAGAGAGAGAAAACTAAATGCTACTTCATCCACCCTAAAATTAATTGAATTTTCCTACAACAATGATGGGTTCTTCTAAAAGCTCATGCCTCCATGTAATTTTCCTTGTTGGAAAGAAAGGAAGCTCCAGTACCTTAATTATTGTGGTAGGTGAGAAACCTAGGACATCATCTAAAATGGCGAACTGTATTTCTTCATTTTGAATGACTTGGTCTCACTTAAATTAAGATAACCAGTTGTTCTTGTGTAGAGGAGAATGTAAGATTTCTAGAAATTCCTTTCTAATTTTAAGTGTTTTTATTTAGCCAATCAAAATAGGTTCAATCCTCTCCCTTGACTCAGTATGTTAGCCTTTTATTTATGAAACTGGTCATTAGGATTGAATATTGACTCTAGTGTTACTAAACCCTTGGGAAGCTTGTTTTTCCACAGATTAATACTTGATCCCCATATTGCTGCTCTAATTTGTCTTGATTCCTAGCTAACAATTCCACCTCTTCTTGCAAGAAATTGAAGATCTCGTATATCGTTCTCAAACACCTACATCCTCGTGTTATTTTTGAAATTGCTGCCCTTATAATCAAATAGATGTGTGGTTGTGTTTTGTCTCTTTTGATATTGTCAACCACATAAAAAGTTTCTCCAATGGCTGCAATTCTATCCATAGCTTCATTCTTTTTCTTGGGTATGGACACAATGTTAAAATCTTCAAATATTCAATTGTGTCCCATACCCTATTTTTTGTAACTTTGGAGTAGGTCATTCTTTGGGGCATGTTGCCTTCTCGACTTCATTAACAATCATCTCGCTATCTCCGAATACTTGAAAATTATTTATGCCTCTTTTCATGGCCTAATGAAGTCCATGAATCAAAGGTTCATATTCATTGTGTTGTTGTTACAAGAAAAATGGAAATGAAGAGATGAATGATACTTGATGTTCTATGGTGAAACCAACTTTGCACCTCCTCCAACACCTTGTTTGCTTCTTGAACCATCAAAAATAGTTTCCATACTTCAGTGTCATCCTTATTTTCCGACAAGTAGTTGTTTAGAGGAGACTATAAGGTTTCTAAAAGTCTTTTCTTGTGCAAATCTGAGCTCCCAATAAAAAGTTATGGCCATCCGAAAGTCGGGGTATCGATTTGTAAAAATACGAGTCCTTGATCTTCCTTTTTCAAAGTATAAAATACATGCAACATATGAAATCCTAAAATTTGTACTTTTGGACATTTTGGTTTCAAAATTCAGCTATTGTTCATCTTCTTGGGTGCACAAAAACTCGAAACTCTAAAACCCGAATGTTAGAAATTTTGAAATTTCAGAATTTTGGAACTTTTAATTTCAAATTTTTGTCATTGTTGATCCTTCAAATCACCTCAAGAGTTCAAAAACTCAGTAACTCGAATCTCCAAAACTCTTTAAAAAAATTTTGAAATTTCAAAACTATTTTCCTTTTCAAAAATTTTCTTTTGGGATTTCATACTTTTTCTTTTTCCAAGCCACCAATATCTCTGAAACACCAAAACCTTAAAGTCCAATTTTCAGAATTTTAGACTTTGGGATTTCATTTTCACCCTATTTTTCTCCGAAATAGAAAAATTCAAAACTCTGAAATTTCGTGCTTGGGCCTCCATTATTTTCCTATGCAAGGTCGCATTTGTTTAATTTTTCATGAGGGAAAAATTGGATAACAATTTGGTGACTCACGGGATCACCTTCCTGCTAAGTGAAAGAGTAGTTTCCTTGAAGTATCCATTGGGCATGGTGTCATGAATGATAGCCTGATATTGATCTTGTACTTGAAACTTGAACTGATGCTGCTTGCACTTGTTGATCCCAAACATGTTTTGTTGTTTCAAATATCAATTTCCATAAGAAAATCTTGAAGATGATATTTGTGAGAGTAAAAATTGTGTTGACATGGAGCTTTTTCCTGTCCTTGAAATGGACTATCCTGAAACCCGATTCTAGTTGCCCCGTATTTGTTTTCCTTGAAATCAATGACTATTCCTATAGTCTCAACTTCTTTTCATTACAACATCACTTGGGAGGCACACTAAAAGTACAATGATACAACCCGGGAGCAATAAAACTTGTGCAAAATAAATTAGGGAAGTTGTAACCTATACTAAAAAAAGACAACGTGCATACAAACTTAGAGGAATTTAAATCTTAGGTTAATATATACAAGGGTGAAAACATTTTCTTTTCAAGTATCAATGTTTAGGATAGATTACGCTAACCGAATTAGAATCTCCTCTCCATCCAATGTAGATAATTCGAAGACATTGCTACTCTTACATCCTGTGACCATGTAGGGGCCACTCTAAATGGCATCAATCATGGAATTCCTGCTCGGTTTTGCCTAATCTACATACCATTCTAAAACTAGGTCCCTTTCTTGGAAGGTTCTTGCTCTTGCTTTCTTATCGAACCATATTTTGACTAAGGCTTGATCTTTCTCTATCATTTGAACTACAAGTCCTCTCGATTTCATGCAATTCCATGAGCTTTGCATACCTAGCCTCTATTTGTTCATATTCGGACAACTCCAACTCGCTTCATGAACTCCAATGTGGGTAGTTCTAATTATATAGGCAACACCGCCTCTTTCCCATAGAATGAAATGTAGGGGAATTCCCTATTGACCTCTTTGGTGTTATCCTATTAACCCATAATGATGATTTTAGCTTTGTATGCCATGTTCTTTGGCTTTCATCCAAAGTCCTTTAGATGTTTCCTAGCAAATTCTTGTTTGTGGACTCTACCTGTCCATTCCCACGTGGATAAAAGTTTAAAGAGGTGCTTAAGTATATTTCATTCTTAAAAATCCATTCTATGATCTTGGAACCTAGGAATGCCAATGTATTGTCTGATATGATAGTGGCCGGTACACTGAATTTGGTCACTATTTCTTCATAAAAGTCTTGTATGCTAGACTCGTTTGCTTCTTTGAATACTGCCGCCTTGGTCCACTTTGTGAAATAGTCTATTGCTGTCAGAATCCACTTGTAACCTTGGATTGAATTCAGATTGATGAATCTAATGAAGTCCAATCCCCATTGCATGAATGGCTTGTCAACCGAAATGTGGTGCAATGGAAGTGCTACTAAATTTTCCTTACCTATGAAGAACGCACATTTCTTACACCTTTTGATCCAAGTATAGCAGTTGTTAAACATTTTGGGACAATAAGACCATGCCCTCATTATTTTGAGAGTTGTTACTCATGGAGCAATATTACCTCCGACTTCTCCATCATGAAAGTCTTGTAACATATTCTCAATATGACCATCCCAATATATCTTACTAGAATACCATTGATGATGTCTTTCTTGAAAAAAACACCATCAAGAAGCACATATTTGATGGCTTGTAATATGACGTATCTCCTCTTTATTTTTCTCATTCTTGGATGGCATAGTTCTATTTATAGGAATTGTATCATATTTTGAGTCCAACAAGGGATGGGCTGACTATCATTTTCTTTCTCTTGATCATCTTACAACACCAAAATAACTTTATTTTCATTAATTGCTTCAACTTGTTGACTCGAGGCTAGATGTTCACACAAATCCTTTCCTACGGACTAGATTAGTGACTTTACTTTCAATGTCATATTCCATGAAACGAGTGATCCACCCCTGCACCTTTTTCATACAAATCTTTGTTTAAAAAGAAATACTTCACTCTAGCATGGGAAAATAACAGTTGGATCTTGTTGTTTGAAACTATGTGTTGGAACTTATTTAAGCTTCTTATCACTAAGAGGACATGCTTCTCGATGAAGGATTACTGAGTTTCATATTCCCAAAAAATTTGAATGAAGAAGGCAAATGGATGTTTAGAGCCCTCTTTGTTTTGTTGTACTAAAATTGAAAAAATCGTGTCCGAACCACCAAAGGCATAGAGCATGAAGTCCTTATAGAATTCTTGAATGAGAAGAGTTAGAGCTTTATATATAGGCTCTTTTATTGCTTCAAAACTTTCCTTACCCTAAGCTATCCACTTAAATGTGATTATATTCTTTAACATCATTTTTATTTACTCTACAATAGTGGTGAAATGCAACACAAACCTACAAACAAAAATGATCCTTCCTAAGAAGCTTTGAGTAGCCTTCTCATGGCTTGGAAAGGGCAATGCTCAAATGACATAAATTATTTCTCGGTTCAATTGTTAATCCTTCTTTTGGCACAATATGGCCTAGGAGCTTGCCTTCATGAGCCAAGAATATACATTTTTAGGATCCAATGTTAACCCAAATCTGCTACACTCAAATACATGTCTCGGATGAAAGAGTTGATTTGTTGCGTTTTTAGAGAACATGGTGATATCGTTAAGATATATCGACTATTTTATTGATCAACCCCTTGCATGCCATGTCAATTTCCCTTTGAAATTGGCTCCATCATTAGACAATCCAAATGAAAATTTCTTGTAGGCATAAGTGCCCCACTAAGTGGTGAAATCTATTTTGAGCTGATCATCTTTTTCACGATTATCGATTATAGCCTAAGTAGCCATCTATGAGAGAGAATCTTTCTGATTTCGCTACCACCTGTAAGATTTTCTCCATTGAAGGGAGTGGGTAATGATATTTGAGATATTCTTTGTTCAAGTCTCGAATTCCACGCACAACCTGATTTCTCTATTATTTTTCTTTTCACTTACCAAGTTTGCAACCCAACTTGAATGCACGATTGGGAATATAATGCTTGTATCTATCATCTTGTTTAGCTCTTTCTTTATAAGAGGTTCAATGTGTGGGTTTACTGGTCTTTGCTTCCACCTCATGGGCTTAGCATCTAGTTCCCAGTTAAATTTTATGTTGTGAAAAATTTGGATTGATTCCTTGTAGATCCTCATAGCTCCAAGCAAAGACATCTAAAAATTATTGGCAAATTTGTGTGAACTCATGTTTCTCTTGTTCAAAGGGCACCTTTCCAATTTGGATTTTTTTGCCTTCCCTAATCGAAATAGGTTATGAATCCTCTCCTTTGACATGTATGTTAGCCTTCTCTTTATGAAACTTGTTATTAGGATTGAATATTAACTCGTGTATTACTAAACCCTTTGCAATCTTGTTTTTCT
>CM031243.1:815374869-815482369 GCA_018340775.1 Taxus wallichiana var. yunnanensis | reverse complement strand
GGAAGAAGAAGAGTCTAGAGGTCTCTATCCCCACCAAGCAGAGCTTTATCAACACCTCCTCCCGGTAGACCATTCATTCAATCAAGAGGAGTGCTCAGGCCAATCAGAATGGCTTAGCCAAATCCTTATGTTAACTTCACTAGCAGTAGTCCACTTGCCTTGAATGCACAAAATCCAGTTCCTATTGCAACATTAAAGAGTATCCCATATTTCACTAGGGAGAACCAAACTTCTCCAGGTGATCATGTCCAAGATATTGCAAATGTCTACACAATCCATGAGATTCATGAAATGGACATAGCAGTCAAGTTGCTCACCTCTTCACTCAAAGGAAAGGCTTCACAATGGTTCAGGAGTCTTGCAGGCAGGCTCTATTCAGAACTGGAACCAGTTGTGCATGGCCCTTCACAATCAATTTGGGGAAAAAGGTGATAACTTGTCTTTGTTGGAGCAGCTAACAACAATCAAGAGAGCCCCAAATGAACAACTGACTGAATTCAACCTCAAATTCTAGCAGACATGGGATAAAATTCTAACAACAAGAGAAAAGCCCACTGATGAAGGTGCCTTCTTATACTTTCTTAGGGATTTAAATTCTGATATTTCTCTAATGATTCAGTCAATGGGGGGCACTACATTACACTCGCATCCTATAGCATCTCCATAGAGGCTGAGAACCGTTTGATTCAAGCTGGAAAAATAGCTCTAGGCCATCCATGCCTCACCATGAGTTAGGAAGCCTAGATATTAACCGAGTGCAAACATTAGCTCCTATACCCACCCCCAGGAGTCAAAGCTCAGCTGAAGCTTCCACTTCATCATCTAACACCTCTAAAGAGCTTCAAGAAGTGATGAAACAACTGTAAAACCTAGGAAACGAACTAGTGACCATCAAAAAGTAGCAAGCACAAAAATCTAGGCCATATAAGCCTCAGGCTCAATATCAAGCTAGACCCCAATACCATCAAAATAGGCCACATCCTCATATTGTAAATCGAATGAAAATCAAGGACAACTTCAAGCTACTAGACCTTTTAGGTCTTATGATCCTAGTACAACTTCAACATCAAAGGCATTGGACCCTACATAGAATAATATGGCACAGGAATATGATTGGTGTTTTCCATGTAGTTAGCCACATAACCAATCCATGTGTATTAATGGTGCTCTGAATCAAGCTCGAATGGCACAAAATATTATGGTGTCACAAGAGCCTAGTCAAGAGGAAGATTAGCAATAAGGAGCTCAAAAAGATGAACCTCCAAGAGAGACCATGCTTGTAAATTGGTAGGCTAAATATTTCTGTGGGATGAATCAGCGCCTCCTCAAAGTGTGGCTACCATTACATGGTCCAAAAAGAGAAGCATTGGATAGGGCCCACCACTGAAATCACGTAATCCTCAACCTTCCATCACTCCATAAGATCCTAGTGTCCAAAGTGCAACTCCCAACATGCGTAACCAATCTAAGCCACATTCAAAATGTAGCTAGGCACCAGCTTGTAACAACCCGTGTGAAAGAAAGAAATTTTTTTGGGAAGGGAAAGAAAAAGATATCTCATTCAATATTATTGATAAAATGAAGAGGACAAGTGTGAACATTTCACTATGGTAGTAATTGGCCATTCTAGGCGTAGGGGATCTATTACAGATGCCATGCATAATTGGTCAAGTTTAAATCAACCCCTTAATTAGCAAGAGAGAGTGCTAGCCAATGTAGTCCAACCTGAGAAGAACCAAGGAGAACATCAAGGTAAGAATTTAAGACCCCCTCCATTATATGTCTCAATAATTATTGGGGATAAATTAATGCACAATTGTATGATTGACTCTGGGGGTAGCGAGTTCTTTGATGCCCAAACAAATAGCCAACTAGTTGGGTCTCCAATAAGAGGTTATCTCTAGAGGAGTAGTTCAATTAGATGGAAAAAAAGCCACTTGTGGGAATCATCGAGAGATTTGATCCTCACCCTACATGCCTTCCCTAATGTGACTATATTGCAAAATGTGTCCATCATAGATTTTCCACCACATTTTTCTTTGTGTCTGTCTAGGGACTTCACTGCCAAAAGTGGAGGCTACCTATCTGCTTGACTTTGGTCACATATGCTCTTTAGGACAAGTTATGGGGTAAAGATCACAATCATATCTGCGCCTATTACTGAATATCATATTGAATCCTATATACCTATCCCAATCAATTCTAACTTCTCATCTTTTGATCAAGAAGACCTCCTAAGCACTAATGAAGCAAAGACAACGTTGGAATGTATCCCGACTTGAATCTAGATGATTGGGCCTGCAAAAGACATGTTGTTGACCCCTATAAAGAAATGGAAGAATCTAAGTTGGGTGTCAACCTTCTACATGAAGAAAATCACCCCCTTCCTACGTTAATCAAGATATAACATAAAGATTACAATGAGGTATGAAAATTATTCTTTGAATGTTCAAGGAGTAGAGAAGGAGCTAGAGGATGAGCTATGATTGTGTATCCCAAAGGTATGAATTATTATTCAGCCTTTAGATTTCAGTTTTCTTGCATAAATAATGTTTTTGAATATGAGGATTTAGTCCAAGGTCTTCATTGGGTAAGAAAGCTAGGAATCAAGAATTTGCAAGTGTTTAGTGATAGTGAATTGGTTGCCAATCAAGTCAAAGGACTTAATGCTGTCAAGAATGACCTGCTCAAGAACTTTAAGAATAGAGTATGGGACCTCATGGAGGATTTTGAAGCCTTAAACATTATGTTCATACCCAGAAAAGAAAATGAAGTTGCTAATAGAATTGCAATAGTTTGAGAAGCCTTTGATGTGGTGGACAACATCAAAAGAGACAAAGAACAACCACATATCCATGTGGTTGTGAGGCAAGTAGTTCCAAATAATAATACATGCTGGCAAGTGTTTGAGAATGATTAGTAGATTATTAACTTTCTATAAGGAGAAGTTAAAATATCATCTAGAAACCAGAGCAAAGTAGAGCAGAGTATGGGAATCAAATAGTAAAATTACATAGAAAAAACTCCCCAAGGGCTTCATGACACTGGAATCCTCTTTTAATCCTAATGATTCATTCAAAAAGAGAATTCTAACATGCGAGATCAAAAGAGAGGATTTAGAGTCAATCCCAGTTTAGAGAAGACAAAAAACTTCAAATTGGCAAGGTAGCCATCAAGAAAGAAAGGTATGAATTCATACAACTTTTCCAAGAATTCCCCTATGTGTTTTCTTGGAGTTATGAAGACCTAAGAGGGTTCAATCCAAAACTAGCACAACACACAATTGAATTGGACCCAACTGCTCAGCCTATCAGGCAGAAGCAGAGACTAGTAAACCCACATATTGAGCCTCTGATGAAGGAGTTGAATAAACTAATAGAGGTAAGTATCATATTCCCAATCAAGCATTCAAGTTGGGTTGCAAATCTGGTCCCAGTCAGAAAGAAAAATGGAGAAATCGGTGTGTGTTGACTTTAGGGATTTAAACAGAGCCTCCCTCAAAGATCACTACCCACTCCCTTCAATGGAACAGATCTTACAAGTGGTGTCTGGGTCAGAGATATTTTATCTCTTGGATGGCTACTTAGGATATAATCAGATCATGGTGAAAGAAGATGATCGGTTCAAAACCGCCTTCACCACTAAATGGGGTAGTTATGCATACAAAAAATGCCATTTGGACTGCCTAATTCTGGTGCTACTTTCGAAAGTGCCATGGATATGGCATTCAAATGGATAATCAAAAAAATAGTGGTGATCTATCTAGATGATATAACTGTGTTCTCTGAGAATGCGAAGACCACCTTTTTCATAGAAGGAAAGTGTTTCAAATATGCGAGAATATTTGGGGTATCTTTAAACCCTAAAAATGCATGTTCTTGGCCCATGAGGGAAAGCTTTTAGGCACATTGTGTCTAAGGAGGGTCCGCAATTGATCCAGAAAAGAGTTGAAGTAATAAGAGAACTTCCATTACCAAGTCACAAGAAGGCTCTTCAAAGTTTCTTGGGGAAGTTCAATTTTGTTTGAAGGTTTTTCCCAAACTTTGCTTCTCTGGTTAAGCCAATAACACTGATGTTGAAGAAGAGTTTAGCATTCAGATGGATAGCTGATGGGAAAGGAAAGCTTTTAAGGCTGTCAAAGAAGCCATAACACGAGCCCCAACTCTTGTAAATCCAAATTTTTCCAAAGGCTTCATATTGTATGCCTTTGGTGGTAGTGACACTATCTCTGCAATCCTAGTTTAGTAGAACAAAGAAATCTCAGAACAACCAATTACTTTCTTCAGTCAGAGTCTAGAAGACTATGAGGTGAGGTATTCCTTCATTGAGAAGCAAGTCCTGGTGGTGATAAGGGGAATGAAGAAGTTTAAGCATTTGGTGTCAATCAACAAAATCCAACTGTTGGTCTCCCATACAGGAGTCAAATAATTCCTCCTTAGTAAGGATATGAATGAGAAACATGTAGGGTGGATCACTCGTGTCATCGAATATGACATTGAGATTAAGGTCACCAAGCTGGTCTGTGGGAGGGGCTTGTGTGAGAAATTAGCCTCTGCTCTACAAGATGAAACAAACAATGATAAAGAGGTCATTCTTATCTTACAAGATGATCAAGGAGAAGGGAGAGATGATATACATGCTCCTTCTTAGACCTAAGACATGGTGCACTTCCTTCAAATAGGTCTATGTCCTCATGGGATGAGTAAAGAAAAAGAAGGCATTTCAGGCTATAGGCCATCCCATATGTCCTTATTGATGGTGTCTTGTTAAAAAGAGACATCAATGGTATTCTGTTCGGATGATGCATTAGGACAAAGACACCATCAATAAGGACATTTTTCTCCAAGAGTGACAACACTCAAAATGATGAAAGTAGGATACTATTGGCCCAGAGAGTTTAGTGACTGTTTCACATGGATCAAAAGGTGCAAGAGTTGTGCATTCTTCAAAGGAAAAGAGAAGCTAACAACAATTCCATTGCACCCAATCTTAGTAGACCAGCCTTTCATATAATGAGCATTGGACTTCATTGGAATCATCAACCCAAACTCAAGCCAAGGTCACAAATGGATCATGACAACAACTGATTATTTCATAAAGTGGACCGAGGCGGTGGCACTCAAAGAATAAAATGAGTCTAGTATCTTAGATTTTTTGAAGGGATAGTGAAAAGATTAGGAGTACCAACCAACATCATCTAAGAAAATTCATTAGAATTTATAGGTTACAAGATCACATGATGGGCTGTTGAAAATGAGGACTTATTTGAGCACTTCATCAAACTATTACCCTCGGGATAATGGCTAAGGTGAGTCTATAAACAAGAACTCGTTAAAGATCATCGGGAGAAATCTAGATGAGAATCAAAGGACCTGGCACACAAAGCTCAAAGTAGCCTTATGGGCTGATAGAATAATGCCCAAGAGATCTACAGGAAGCTCCCCATTCAAGCTTGTCTATGGGAAAGAAGTAATGTTGCCCATATCACTTGAATTACCAGCATTAGAGCTTGTGAAGCAACTAGAGATGTCTGAATTTGAACCAATGGAGGTCGGTATGTAGAGCTAATAGAATTAGAAGAAGCCAGAGAGAATGCTCTCCAAGCATTGGAGAAGAATTAGGCTTCGATCAAGAAATGCTTTGATAAGAAGGCTAAAGCAAGGACCTTCCAGGAAGGGGACCTGGTTTTGAAATGGGATGCAGATCGAGCAAAACCAGGGAGACATTCTAAGTTCAATGCCATCTGGAGTGGCCCCTATATGATAACAAGATGTAAAAGTAGTAATGCTTTCCAATTTTCTACATTGGAGGGTGAAGAGTTGAAAATTCCAAGAATGAATGGGATCTATCTTCGAACTACTACTAAAAGGGAATTCCCACCTGTACATATTAGTTTAGTTTCTCTTTCCTCTAAGTTCTTCTACACATTGTCTTGTTGTAGTGTAGATTGCTTTTCTCCTAAGTGATTTTGCACGCTCTGCATGTTCCATTTGGAGCATGTATGATTTTAATTTTGTACATATTCATGGTGTTATTTTGTTTCTCTTATGTAGTTCATTCAGAAAAACAAATGAAGCCCTGTTTTAAAACAATTTTCTACTCTCAGAAATCTTCAATTTGAGATTTTCTTATAAAATATGAGAATACAAGCGGTGGGCTCATGAACCAGAGGTAGAATTAGTATCAGCCTATTATTCTTGACTCCATACCCAATAGATATGACAAGGAAACTAATCTCTTCATCTAGCAAGAAGATGTCCTCGTGAGTCACCGAATTGTTATCCATTATTTTCCTTGACTTAAATATTGGATTGAATCCAGACCTCGTATAAAAGGAACTGCGAGAAATAATTTTAATCCTACAAATTATTTGTAAAAAGATTCAGCAATGAAGTGGCGGACATGAAGAAAGAACAATGGATCATGTACGAGAGGGAATGAATCTTTCAGGCCGTCTCTGCACTGAAAATCCATTCTCCATGTTACAGGCAGGCATAACCATCAAATAATAGGGTTGGATAACTAGGGAGATGCTACAAATGAGCTTGAAGCAAGAAGGAAGAAGAACAATAAAGATTCAGTGTGCTCGGGCTTGAAACGGTTTAGGAAAGGCCTAAAAAATAAATACGCGTGGAGGAGGTAGCGGAAGAGACCACGTGTCCTAACAACGCTTATCTCAAATTGAATCTAAAGGGAGGAACTCAAACCTGCACTAGCGCTCCACATAGAAAATTGTCAAAGAGGGTCAAGGCGAAAGGAAAAGGTCTAAAATTGACTAAGTATAGATGATAAGCGGAGAAAGCCACATGTCCAGCAAAGTGATTCTCTAAAGATGGATCCAAATAGAAAGCTTAAACAAACGCCACATTGCCATGTGTCTTGGGGCGGAATAGGTGGAAGGTCAAATAGTCAAACCGTGTCAAAGGTGGATAAAACGGGCCTCAAAATCATATAATTATACAATTATAAGTGGAGAGTGCTAAGTGTCATCTGGCGCATTTCCAAAGAGTTGGCACAAAGGCGGAGATCCAAATGAGCGTAAGCTCACCACGTACCCCAAAGTCTAAAAGTAAGAAAGACTATTGAAAAGTCCACAAATTAGTGGAGGCCAACAAGTGTCTACTTGATACTCATCCAAACGAAAATTTTGGGTCAAGTTTGCAAACAAGCGCGGTGCCTCCATGTGTTCTATCAAGGGGGGCATAATTAGTTGAATAGTCAATGCACAAACATGCTAGCGGAGGCTACCAATTGTCTCAATGGTGTTGATTCCAGGTGTAGGTAGAGAAAAGGTTTCCAAACAAGTGCCCGAATGACACGTGTCCTAGAGAAAAGTGGGGCATTGGGGAAAAAATTGATTTTTTTCCCTTTACCTCAAAAGGGAGAAAAAGTTACAAAATGGCCCACAACTCCACCCAAGGAAAAACTCAACATTTAGACTTGAGTCAAAGACAAAGAAGGGAGTCGGGGAAAAGGTGAAAATTTTCCTTTTACGCCAGCCCTCCACATAGCAAATGGTCAAAGAGTGTCAAGGGTCTGAGAGGAAAAGGTCTAAAATTGACTAAGTATAGAGGATAAGCGAAGAAAGCCATGTGTCCTTGTAACGCTGCTCCAAAGATGGATCCAAATACGAGAAGATTAAACAAGCACCGCATCGCCACATGTCCCGGGTGGAACAAAGGAAAGTTCAAATGGTCGATTGCTTGAAAGGTAGAAGAATGGACCTCAAAATCGGCTAAGTATAAAAGTGCAAATGGAGAGTGCTAAGTGTCAACCTGGTGCATTTCCAAGAGTGGCCCAAAGGCGGAGACCCAAATGAGCGCAAGCTCCCCACGTACCCAAAGTCTAAAAGTAAAAAGAATGTTGAAAAGTCTGCAAATCAACGGAGGCCGACAATCACAATTTGGTGCACCTCGAAAGGAAAACTTTGGGTCAAGTTTGCAAACAAGCACGGTGTCTCCATGTGTTCTATCAAGGGGGCGAGTTAGTCTAATAGTCAATGCAAAATAAGCGAGCAGAGACTACCAAGTGTCTCAATGGTGTTGATTCAAGGGGTAAATAGAGAAAAGGTTTCCAAACGAGTGCCAGAGTGACATGTTTCCCATAGGAAAGTGGGGCGTCGGGGAAAATTTTGAGTTTTCACCCTTATCCTCAAAAGGGAGTAAAAGTTGTAAAATGGCCCGCAACTTTTCCTAGGGAAAAAGTCAGTATTTAGACCCAGAGTCAAAGCCAAGGTGGGGAGTTGGGGAAAAGGTGAAAATTTGTCTTTCTACAAAAATGCATAAACGTTAAAATGGGAGTGCATTTCCAATCCAACTAAAAGAATCCACGTGTCTGTGTGGAGCTTCGAGGCTGCGGGAATTTTTAAGTTTTTCATTTTTGCGCAAAAGGATAAAAGATGAATTGTAGACCCACGGGCCTGAATTTTGTTCCAATTTGGCTGCCATGTGTCCCAATCTAAAAGGGGGACCCATTTTTCAAATTTTTTCCCGCCCATTTGTATGAAATCAATTCAAATTTCAAAGGGGCATATCTTTCAACCTAGGGCTCAAAATATTGCAAATTTGACACCGTTTGAACTATCTCAATCTCTTCTATGCCATGGGAGTCTGAAAATTTAATTTTTGGGAAGTTAGGTAGAGGTAAAATGGAGAAACATCTTTGAGCTTTCAATACAGGATCGTCGCTCAACAACCAGATCGATTCAATCTATTTCGTCATTTCCTGTTCCTTCAGGTGCTTGAACCAAGGATCGATGTAGTAAATATGGATTTGGGACAGATTTTAGCGAACTCATTAACAACCGTGGTTGAGACTCGACCCACATTTTCCCGATTCTCTCTCTCTCTATTTCTTCTCTCAGGATGAATCTATAAAGATGCAATCAAGGTTCATTTTAAAGGGTTGGATATTCTTAGTTTTGCAGGCTCCCTTCTGCTTCTAGCAAAGGATTTGTGGGGTTTATGCCTTCCATTAAAATTGTAGCACATTTTATTCCTTTCAGCTATTTTGTAATTAACTGCATCAATCTATAGAGCAATAAAATACGTTTGTGATTGATTTTAGATCCTCCTTGTTTCTTTTTCTTCTATCCGGTCTCTAATTACAGATCTAGCTATCTGTTCTTGTTTATGGTATGCATTTTATTGGTTCATGTCAAAAGAAAAATAAGTGTTCATCATTCCTTTGGTGCATCACCTGGTAGTTCAGTTATTTCTCATTTCCTATATTCTTTTATCTATGTCCCCTTGGAAAATTTAGACTAGATATGAGAAATAGATCCTCTGCAATCCTCATTTATGCACTAAGCAGAGGAATAAGAAACCAACCTTTAATTTTGAGAGATTTTCCAATTTTCAAGGTCCCAAACCTTAGGAAAAGTTCCATGTTATGCAATCACACGAGATGATTCTGCCCTAGAAAAGAAGATATTTTAGAGCTCATCTGGGGGTATTGTGATTCTACACTAACAAGTGTGACTGTTAATTTTAACCTTGTGCTATGAGTAGGCTTTACAAAAACAAATTATTCAATAATTTTGTTAGTTAACCTAGGTTTCCCTTGGGTTTCGTGTGGGTAATTTTGTGGGTGTTACACTTGGTATTAGAACCATGGGTTCAAATCTTGGACCCTTTGGCACACTTGAAAACACAAGACATGAACATTAAACCTAGCGCAACTCTAAACCTAGAAAACAATATTGTATGATATTTGTATAATATACTAAACTTAGAAAACTAAAATAAAACCTAGAATGACGAGCTAACTCTCACCTTGGTCTCATGCAAGAGGCATAAAGCGAGACGAGCGGGTTCTTGCACATAGACCTAGACTTTCCACCTCCAAATTAGGCTATATCGATATTTTACCTCGGAGATATTACGAGATGCTACGAGGATGTCAATGCCGCTATAGGCGAGAGGATCCTTAGGAGGAAAACCTTCCGGACATGATAGAGAGCCATCAATACATGTCGTTCCATCTCAATGACACGGTGATGAGTATAGGGTAGAGAACTCCCATGTGAAGTTAGAAAGAGAATATTCAGCTTAGAAGGGACATGGAGATAGGATTTCATGACATAGAGACAAATCTTAGATCCCTATGCTAAGGGATGAGCATTTAGAGAGACCTCGGGGTCAAAATTCATCACCATAGATCATATCGGGGAGATCCTCATGCTACACTGTCTCATTATTTTCGAGGTATAGGTGGTTTTTTAGTTAGAGGCTTGGTTAGTGAGATTGAGTGGGTGCTTTACGATTTTCCCATGTACTAGCAACAATAAATCTCATGTTGCGATTCAGCTTCTAAGGGATGGAGTAGGTGTCTTATGGAGGACTCGAGGAGGATAAGCTCCACGTAGACTCGAGAGATAGTTACACAGGGAGCTCTTGAGGAGCATTTCAGAGAAGATACTTATCTAGGAGGTTTATTCCGAAGAAGATAGATGTCTAAAATGACCTTTATTAGGCATCCATGACTCATGTGAGTACGAGAGTCAATTTCTTGACTTACTTGATATTTCACTATATGTAGGTCATGTAGGTTAGGATTCACGATTCGTTAGGGGATTGGATTTGGATTTAGGAGGTGTGGTGCACATTCATTACCCGTATACCTTAGCGGCGGTAGTTGAGAAGGCCTACATTGTAGAAGAGACTAGGGAAGACTCGACAGGCCAGGGATAGATTACGGAGCCAAATCCAACAGATGCAGGATAGAAGGTCAAGAATTTTAGCTCCTCCTCCTCATTTTGGAAATGGTTCTACATAGTCTTCATTCGGGCCAACACAAAAATACCTCAACAGAGTAATGCAGACTCATCCACCGTTCATACCTCCACAAATATTTTTCACTTAGAGGGGATGGAGTATGGGTCCTCTCCCTAGGGGTCCCATTAGGAAACACGGTGCACCATCGATAGCTAAGTCGGTAAGATCTCATCATCATTGACCTTATCATTCCATAGCTAGATCATAAGGATCCATGACACATACCACTAGAATATTAGCTGGAGCCGCATCTCATTAGAGTGGACCAGTTAATTATTATGGAAGTTGTGTCTTTATGAAATCAATGGAGAGAGTTCCTACAAAACCCTAGTAACAAGGGTAAGCCACCAATTTCAAATCCTATAGTTGGAAACATGGGACATAGCCATCAAATCTATGTAATAATTGAGAACCACTAGGATGAGCATCAATGCATAGTGATAGAGACTACAAGTAGAATTGGTGATATTCCTACCTCTATTCTGTTTGATTTTGGTTCGTCTGAATATTTTATTGCACCATCTTTGGTAGAGCGTTGCAGGATAGTTGAAGTTAGACAAGGCCTTAGTTGGGACATCGAGATGGCTTTTGGAGCTAAAATTTTTGTAGACTCCTTAGTTAAGGAGTGTGTAGTGGATTTGAAGCCTTTACCACTACCTCAGTCTTCTTATCCTTTCGTTGGGTTCTTATTGAGTCATCTTGGGCATGGATTGGTTATCTGCACACATAGCTAGAGTGTATTATTACCATAAGACTATATCATGTACAGATGATTTGGGAGTTGATTTAGTGGTATCTCGTAGTTAGGAGGCCAATTTCGATCCGCAATATTTCTACTATACAACTTAAGTGGTGTGCACGATGTGGGTGTCAGTTGTATGCTATTGTTGTTAGTGATAGGTTGGAGGATGGGGCTAGTGGACCTTCATTTGATGATCACCCCATCTTGCAGAATTTTTCTTGTGTGTTTCCTAGTGAGCTGCTAGGGATGCCTCCCCCACATGAGATACAATTTCACATTGACTTGGTCCCAAGATCGAACGTATCTCACGCGCTCCTTATAAGATGACTACACTTGATATTTGTGAGCTCAAGTTGTAGCTTAGGGCCTTCTTGAGAAAGGCCTAATCCATCCTAGTGTATCCCATTGGGTTGCACCAATGATTTTTGATAAGAACAAGGAAAAATCCTTGCGGTTGTGTGTGGACGACAGAATCAAGAAACAAACTATTAAGAATTGTTACTATTAGGAATAAAACTTAGCTTAATTCATCATTAGGTGATATTTGAATAAATTTTATGAGTTAAAGTATTTAATTTAAATATTTTGGACTTATGTAAATAGGTATTAGTTATCCTTAATTGTTAGTTAACTAAGTGATAGTGTTCTCATCCCAATGTTTGTGGGATCATGTTCTATCTTGCATATTTTGTTCCTAGATGATTTCCATGAGGGGAAATAGGGGTAGTTAGGGGCAATATGTTATTTCTGCATATTTTCTTAGATTAGATGATTTGTTTCCATATATTCTGGATGAGATAGAAGTTGTCTAATATCTATAAATATTGCATCTCTCTCATTTGTCTTTAATGCTTGATTTTGATATTAATAAAATACATAAGCACCATCTTAAGAAAAATTATACATGGCAACTTACGGATCTTCCACTAAATAAAAATCCAATTGGATGCGAGATGGATCTTCAAAACGACGTACAAAGTAGACAGAAAAATTGATAAACATAATGCTAGACTAGTTGTTAAGGGATATGCTAAAAAAGAAGGCATTGATTATGAGGAGACTTTTGCTCCCATAGCTAAGATACAAACTTTCAGGTTAATATTTTCTCTAGTGCACAATTTGGTTGCAAAATACACCAAATGGATGTGAAAAGTGCCTTTCTTAATGGTGATTTATAGGAAGAAGTTTACATGACTCAACTAGAAGGTTTTGTCATACCAGGTAAAGATGAAAAGGTATGTAAACTCATAAAATCACTATATTGTCTAAAATAGTCTCCCAAGGCATGGTACATAAAATTTAGACGATCATCTCATTCAACATGGATTCAACAGAGTCCATATGATCCAAATATTTATCTCAAAAATAAAGGGGGAGATAGTGATCATTGTAGTATATGTCGATGATCCATTCATCGTTGGAGTCTCATTGATGATGATTGAGTCAACAAAGAATTATCTAACATGATCACTTGACATGACCGATCATGTTCTATCTTGCATATTTTTCCCTAGATGATTTCCATGAGGAGCATTAGGGGTAGTTAGGGGCAATATGATATTTCTACACATTTTATCATATTAGATGATTTGTTTCCATATATTCGGATGAGATAAAAGTTTTCCAATATCTATAAATATTACTTCTCTCTCATTTTATGCGTAATGCTTGATTTATATATTAATAAAATACACAAGCACCATCTTGTTTTTGTGCAAAGCTTCGTGTCAAATATTGGTATCAATTATTCATTGTCAAGAGTTACCCCCTTCCTCACATTGATGATTTGTTTGATCAGATGAAGGTGGAAAAATATTGTATAAGATTGATCTTAAGTCCGGATACCATCAACTGAGGATTTCCAAGGCATGTATCCACAAGTCAAATTTATGCATGAGATATGGGCACTATGAGTTCATAGTTGTGCCCATTGGTTTGATGAACAGTTGTTCAAGAAGTTTAAAAATCGTTTCGTCATCATATTTCTTGACAACATTATGATATACTCACATACGTGCGAGGAGCATGAGGGAACCTTCATCGGGTTCTTGAGTGTCTTTGTGAGTAGTGGCTTGTCGAACGTGGAGAAGTGTGCATTATTTCAGTCAGAGGTGCATTATTTGGGTCATATCATTTCTCAGGGGAAGGTATTGCAGTCAATACCTCTAAGATTAGATCCATTATGGATTGGAAAACACCCACTAGTGTGACCAAGGTGCACGCCAAGGATTTGGTAGGATACTACAGGATATTTGTTGAGGACATTTCTTGGGTTATGCACCCCATCACTTCCCTTCAACAGAAAGGGAAGAAGTTATTATTGTCAAATAGATGTGAGAAGGACTTCAAGACACTGAAGGAATGCCTCAAGACACCACCTATTATTGTAGTGTCAGACCCTTAGGGTGAGTTCTTCGTTTGTACAGATGCTTCATTGGTAGGACTAGGAGGTGTGTTGATGTAGGAGGGCCGAGTGGTTACTTTTAAATCTCAATAACTCAAGGATTAGGAACTCAATTATCTAAATCATGTCCTTGAGATTTTACTAGTTGTTCACATGTTTGTTCGATGGAGAAATTTCCTCCTTGGGTAGATATTTGATCAAGACTCATCACTTGAGTCTTCACAACCTTTTCATGCAGCCCAATCTCAATGCTCATTAATGACATTGGATGGAGTTACTTTATGAGTAGGACATGGAGATAGAGCATGTGAAGGGGAATGATAATGTGGTTGTATATTCCATGAGTAGATGAAGACATGTGGTTATGGCTACTTTAGTGGGTATAGATTTATGTAGCAAGATTTTATAGCAACTTCCTCATGACAACTTCTACCTTGCAGCTAGATTATATATTTAGTCTTAGAGGCCCCTTGAGGGGAGATTTGATGTATTTTAATTATAGGTAGATGGTCTTCGTAGGAATTGAGCTTGGATATATGTTCTTAGAGATGGAGGCTTGAGGCGGGATATTTTGATTGAGGCTCATCATGCACCTTATTCATCCCATCCTGAGGTGAAGAAGATGCACACAACATTGAGAAATTTTTACCATTGGAGGGGACTATGGAGAGGCGTAGCTCATTTTTGTCACATTTTTATAGTTTCAAAAGGTGAAGGTTGAGCATCAGCACCCAGTTGGCCTTCTCTTTCCTCATGCCATATTGGAGTGGAAATGGGACACCATTTCCATGGATTTAATAGATGGGTTAGTGACGTTGAAATACCACCATAACGCCATCATGGTAAGATGGATAAATTGGCAAAAGTGGCTCACTTTTATTCGGTGAAGACAACCTACACAACTAGTGCAATGGCATGAGTATACCTTGATTATATTATCAAATTATACAGATTCCGCTAAAGACCATCTTTGACCACGATCCCTTATACACTTCTCACTTCTAGACTACCATGTAGCATAATCTCGAGATGAAGATCAACTTCAGTACAACTTATCACCCCGATACAAATGGAAAAACAAAGTAGGTGAATAAGATCTTAGATAACATTCTTAGGATGTACGCCATGGACCATCAGTAGAGGTGGGAGGAGTATTTGTATTTGGTGGTGTTTTCCTAGAATAATAGTTTTCCGAGTTCAATAGGCATGGCTCCTTTCCAAGAACTATATGGAAGAGATTACATGACAATCGCTAAGTTGGGACAAGTTAGAGGGCATGATTTCTCTTGAGTCGGCTTTACTACGGGATATGGAGTAGTAGGTTGTTATGGTCAGGAAGAGATTATAGGAGGCTCGGGATGGCAAGAAGAAGTATGTGGATTAACATAGGAAAGATTGTAGTTTTGAGGTTGAGATGAACGTGTTTCTTCGTATCAGTCCTCATAATATCCCTATCTATTACAGAAAAGGCTCTAAGCTTAGTCCTTGTTTTGTGGGTCCCTTTGAGATCTTGGAGCATATCGGTCCTTTAGCCTATCATCTAGCATTGCCACCCATCTTGTCTTACATCCACAATGTATTTCATGTTTCTCTACATTGGAGGTACATTGGAGATCCTTCTCATGTATTAGATTGGACCTCATTACAAGTGCAAGATTAGGGGTAGGTGATGGTGGATCCCATCCATATTTTAGAGTCGCAGGATCCCTGCGACTTTGAGGTAGACAGATTAATTAGGTTCACATTCATTGGGATAGATATGACAAGACAATAGCTACGTGGGAGGACACCGCGCCTATGAGAGTATTGTTCCAAAAAAAATTCTAGTCACTTCTAGGAGGAAATCGAGTCTAAGGGGAAAGGGATGTAGTGCCCAATCCTCTTCAAATTTATATTATTATGATTTTGCTTAGCATAGACTAGAGTTATGGACTTTTCTATCATAGTTTAGATATTGACAGATGGACATTGTTATTTTGATTAGTTAATTTATAGATAGTATGGATGTTAGACTTATGACATGATTATAGGATGGATTATATGCATATTTGGATATATCGAATTGTTTATTTTGAGATTATATTGGACTAATGCATTTATTTTGATAATTATATGATGTTAGATGATGTATTTGATGTCGTGATCTTATTGCTAGTTGATAAAGTAATGAAATTGAAATAATTAGAATTGTGAACAATGGCAAATTACTTGTCTTGGTTTAAGTTGTGATAATTGATTATATGTATATGCATGTATTTTATTATTTTGATGTTGTTAATATGGCCACGAGGCCAAAAAGGTATTTTCTTTACTTTTGTAGGTGTTCGCAACACCATAAACCAAAGGGGAGAGAGACCAAATAGTGAAATAATATGGAGTATTGGTAATAGGTCACCATAGCAACACATGTTTTTGTATGTTGTTGTTATTGTTGTAGTTTTTAGGAGGTCCCCATTGGGGGTGACTTCAAAAGTGACCTTGGGAATGTTTGTAATTTGTCTTGTTGATTTTTATTTAATTGTGAGTTATTTTATTTTTATTTGCATGTGGAGTCACTTTTATTAATTATGTTTAGCACCCCTCTTAAGTTAATTTAAAAGTGTTTATCTAGTGATTAGTAGGATATGAACAAAAGTGGGGGAAGTAAATGTGAGTTGGTAGATTTAATGTGTGTTGGTTTGTGATGAATTATATTTTTTTGGGTTGTGTGTACTCAATATTCCTTGTGAAATTCGTATTTTGACCTTCTAGGATATTTTGGAGACTTGTGGGACAAGCTAAGCTTGTCGCACACCTTTTAAAGTCACCCACTCACCTAGCCTATGATGTGAGAGACTTATTTTAGGTCCTATTTTGTGTTTTAATGAAGAAAAAGGTAATTTATTGCACTTTTCTTACATGGGTAATTAAATTTTTACCTTAAGGGGTGTGGGTTGGGTTGAGTGTGTAAGAGGGTGGTATTTTTCCCAACAACCAATTTATTATGCTTTGGGGTATGGGTTTTACTTTGGTGATGTGGGATGGAGAAGAAATGATGTGGCATCCTACATGGAGCCACATAATCTCCCTCTCCCTCTTTTCTATTTATCAATTTTTGTGAAGTGTTGGGATTACTTGCTTGGTTTTGGGCTCTATCATTTTAGAATGCTTGTTTTTGGAGTGCTTGTTGGAGTTGAAGATTGTTTGGAATTTTTTGAGCTTGGAGGATTTTGGGACTTTCTTGTGAATTGGAGTCTTTCTATGGAAAGGTAGGGTCTTACATTGTTGTTTTCTTCTCTTGCCTTGTATGTTTATGTGTTGAATAAATGTGTTTTCTTGCTTGATTTTGTTAGGTAGTGAAACGTCTTTAGGATGTGTATGAGATAGTGAAATGGGGATGAAATATGTTGGGAGGAATAAGTGTTTCTCTTGGGTATTTAAGAGGAAGTGGGTTGGATTCCCGACCTTGTTCTCATTTTGTGATTTTGTTCATTGTGGGAGCCATAAGAGAGAGGGAGGGATAAGAGTGAGGGAGGCATAAGAGATATATTTTTATTTTTAGGGAGGCATAAGGAATTTTGGGTTGATTTTGTTTTGGAGGTTTTGAGGTGGGCATCCAAACCCTTGGGAGGCACAAGGGTATCCCCATATTCCTTTCTCTACTTGGATTGTTTTAGAGACATTGTTTTGGGAAGTTCTTGTGTTTAAAAATGAGTGTTTTTGGTTATTTTCTTGTGTGAATTTTTCTTGGAAGTAAATGTGCAAGCCTTGTATTTGTTTCATGGTTGTAAAATATTGCATATTGTCTCATTGTTGGGGCTCGGGGGCCAATGAGGAAGTAGGCTTCACTTCCTCATTGGAGTAATGGTTGGGTGGAGAGTGTTGCCTACTCCCCCATTTTTGGTTGTGTGTTTGATCTTGGAAGAAGGTGGAGTTTAGATGATGAAGGATTCTTGTGCATTTGAAGAAATGAAGAATGGACTCTCTTCTTATATTTATCATGTTGTCTCGATTATATATATAGGGCTTGTAAACTTGTATTTATTTAAAGTGAAGTTTTTAGTTGTGTCATTATCAAACAAATGTAATCTTAGTAGGTATTGTAAATGAAAAAAAAGTTTGAAAATCATTTCATTACTTGTTGGAAAGAGAAACAATTTTAGTGTAACAAGTTCTTGAAATAATGGAAATGTGATTAAAAAGGAAACAACCTTGTTCTCATTTTAGTTGATTTATTGTCTTAGATAGGTGTGTTTTACTTGTTTTAAAACTATTGGAAAATCTTGTTGGAAGTTACTTGTGGGAATGTTTGAAAACTTGTATGTTGTGATAGAAATAAATATTAATTCCTATTGCAATACTTGAAAGGCATATAATACCAAGACAAAGTATATTTGTTCATATTTTGGTATTAGTTGAAATAAATTTTAAACTTTATATGAGTACATGGGAGAATATCGTAAATTCTTATTTGTTATTCACCTTATCAAATAATAGATTGATCACTTAAAATGTACTTGAGCAAGGGAATATATATAGTTATAAATTAGGGCTTAGATTTAATGGATTATATAAATGTGTTTTAAGCTAAATTAATATTATTTTTAATCAAATATAAAAGAAAAGGAGTAATGATGGCTGAAATGTAATTATAAATCAACACTTGGTAATATTACTATCAAATTTTAAAAGAAATTTCAAGTGCAAGATTAAGCTTAGTTAATAATATAAATATCATTACTTCTTGATAATAGTATTTATATTAATAATAATACTGATATTATTAATTTATATATATATAGAACTCTTATATATTTAATATATATTAAATAAATACTAACTAACTAACAATGTAAATATAATAAAATAGAAATTTGTTTGCAAAACTATACATTTTGTGGCATGTGTTATGTAAATAGCGAAAGGGTTGGGGGAGGGTCAGCCAACCCCACCCCCACCCCATTAATAAATGTGACAGGGGATGAGTTTGGAGACCCTCCCCCCAACCACAAATACTTTCCCACCAAACAATGTAACATTGGTCACTCTAAAACCTTTCTATGCAGCCGGCTTCTCTTAGGCTGTGTAAACCGATTTACTTGTATTATTTTAATGGTTTGAATTATCGATATATATAATATATATATATATATATATATATATATATATATATATATATATATATATATTTGTATAAACTTTCTATGAAATGGCTTCTCTTAGGCCTATGTAAACCGATTTACTTGTATTATTTTAATGGTTTGAATTATCGATATATATATATATATATATATATATATATATATATACATACATATATACATACATACATACATACATACATACATACATACATACATACATCCATATACATATTGTTATATTTTTTGGGATTGGTATAATAAAACCATATTTTAATTTCAGGTTTTTATTAAAAATAAATTTTAATAAAATATATATATATATATATATTCATATATATGTGTGTGTGTGTGTATCCCTTTTCCCCAAGTATATACATACACCATTTTGACCTATTCCTCCAAAATAGGTAAATACCCATATGCCTATTGACAAACACAAAAAATAGGAAGATAAACACACACACAAACACACACACACACACATACACACACACACACACACACACACACACACACACACACATATATATTGCAAACCTAGAAAAGGGTGTATATTGAAAGAGAAAATAAAGGAAGAATGTGCATCCTTCCATGAGCTTGAGATTGCCTCTCATGGCTTTCACCTCCTCCAAAAATCTGCAAAACAAAAAGAGAAATAATAAGTGAAAACAAAAGAGAAAAGAGATTTTCATAAGCATGCTTAGGTTTAGTTGAATCCCTAAATCCTAGGGCCCAAATGAATCCATCCAATGGATGAGATTCATCCCTACAAAAGGTAGGTTGGAAGTGGGTGAGAGAAATTTCAAACTTAATTTGCATGGGTATACTTTATTTTGGGACCACTCTAGTATGTGTAGGGGGTGTTATTACCTTCTAACCCAAGTGTCTTATTACAGACTTTTTATGTAATGCAAAATTTGAACCCTTTGTGGGTATAATAGAACTTTATTATTTAATTAAATAAAACACAATACCCTTGGGATTAATTTGAGCAAGTTTAATTAATGTGGAATTAAATTGTATTAAAGAAAAATATAGGGGAGCCTAAGTCTCTCTTTAGACTAACAAAACTTTATTAAATGGTATTGAGAGATTTTATTAATTTATTTAAAGGAATATAAGGGGAAATTAATAATATTAATTTAATGTAATTTTAAAACAAGAAAGTATGACTATTAATTTTAACTTTGTGTTGTGAGTAGGTCTTACAAAAAAATATTCCATAATTTTGTGGGCATTACAACTTTACTAACCCTGTAACCTAATTTTCTTGCTTCTTTTATTTTTTAAGTTTGCAGGACACTAACTATTTGAGATACCAACATAACACTAAGTTATTTTTGCTACTCTTCAAACCTTGGAAATGTTCAAACTTGCATTTCCTTTCCCTTGTGGCACTTCTAACTTTTCTCTGGTGCATCGCAACTTCAAGATCCAAACCTATTCTATGGCTAGTTCAGAAAAAATTCTATGGTCAACTCCAGACCAATTCTACGGCCAACTTGGGAAAAACTATATGGATAGCTCCAATACTAATACTAAAAGCTGGCTAGCTCCGATCAATTCTATGTAGTAGTACAATTAAATGTCTAGTGACCCTCCTTGGTAAATTTTGAGGGATATTTTCTCTAATAGCTTTGCATGATAGAATGATTACATAATAGACACGGTTTTTTAAAAACATATTATCACCACCATATCTAAATTCAAAATTTTATCTCGCTTGAATGTTTGAAAATTTTCTCATATTTTCTTTAATTTTTAGTTACAGTTTTCTCTTACTTTAACTACATAGTTCACTCACTAGTATATGCATGGTGTAGGGAAACATGATTGTTCTAACAAAACAATTTATTTTCAAGGGTATTAAAATTTGTTATATTCATATTCTTTTCCAGATACAATGATCTTGGATTTATAGTGATAAATGTTAATTAGTTATACTACTAATTGATTATTTTAGATTTTACTTGTGGTACATGGATCCACATTTCTATGTCACATGTAAGTTGGGTGAAAGGAGAACTGTGTATAATATTGAGGACATATAAATAACAAATTTTATAACAGATAAGCAAACAATTAAAGAAGGGGAGTATTTTTATCTAATTGAAAAGAGTAAATTTTGGGAGAAAAGGTAAGTGTTGTGGCTAATGAATCCCTCTAGGAGGCAAGAATGTTTTCTTTGGGTTTCAAAAACATTTCAAATTTTGGTTCTCCATTATATGGATGTATTTGTATAGTGAGTAGGGAAAATATGAGAAATGTAGTGAAACAATTAGAGAACATCTTAAACAATGTTGAAGTTGAGATAACTCGTCATTAAATTGCATTGTGAGAAGGATAGTTGTAAAAATAGATTTTCATTCAAAAAAAAGTGTGGACTACTTTATAGAATCATAAAAAAATTGCAGATTTCTTGTTAATAATGACAAAAAGTCAATATCATGCCCATTATTCCTAGTAATATGTAGATTATTAAATATAAGTATTTAGCTTGATCAATATAAATATTCAAATTAGAAATTGATATACCTTCTATGTAATTAAACTTATTTGATTTATATTTTTTGTACTTAGGATCCTCCATAGCCATTTCATAATATGTACAACTTCCACTTTCTCTATCAAATTTTCAATAGTAACCATGTGAATATTCTTCAAGATATTAACTAGAAACGTTTAATTTTATATCATATAAATTAGCATTAGATCATGAATAATATGCTTCCTTTGCAAAAATGATTACTTTATGGGTGTCATCTCACATATTGTCACAATTGTAGGTTATCGAGCAAGGAGCATCTAGGAATTATAGAAAAGCTCTAAGCACTAGAAACACGTGGAAATGGATGGAGATACAAATTTAAATGCACGGAAAGAAGATCCAAATGCAGATCCATATAACTATTGATTATGAGTATGATTCCTTATTATAGATGGTGCTTGTTAGCTCATAACCATCTAATCAAGTAAAAAGTAGTAAAGTAATTTTTAAGTCTTGTTGTAGCGAGAAAAAAATTCCCCAACTCTTATACTCATGTGACTGTGTCTTCCTACTACCGAATCGGGCCTTGTAGTGCCCACTCCTCTTCGAAACTATTTCATTTCGATGTTGATACTTTTGGACTGATACTTAGACATTTGAGTATTATATTTTCATCAGTAGATGATGGAGTATGCAGATATTTAGACTATTGACATTATGTGGTGTTTTTTTATTATGATGCACTAGATGGTGATGATAGACAGTTATATATGTTGAGTTATGATATTATGATTTTTGTACTAACATGTCATAATTTGGATGCATAACCTATATTGGATGTTTTGAGTAGAATTATGATTTTATGGATGCCAAAATTGAATAAATTGTATGATGCTAAATGGTAGAATTTTTAATGTCGAATGATGATTATTGATTTTATATGTATATTGTCTAGATGTTGTTAATACAACCAAAAGACCAAAGAGGTATTTTGGTTGTGTGTAGGAAATTTTATCACATACATCGAAAGGGGATAGGGGACAAACCACGGAAGGATGTTGGGTGTTGAGCAACACAACCAAAATTTGACAACTTATGTAATGTTTTAATGTGGTATTTTTGCATGCGTAGTTTGGGGGTTTCCTATTGGGGGGTTACCTCACATGTGTGGCCATAGGGGTAATGTTACTATATTTAAATTGTTGTATGTGTTTTTTTGTGTTTTATGTATTTAATTTTTTAGAAATTGTTGTCACTTTATTAGCAAGTAATAATGTGTCTTAATTAAGATAATCCTTCTTATTTGGTTAACTAAAATAGAGATGTGACAAATAGATAATTATGAAGTTAGATGGTCCTTGTTGTAAGTGAGATTTATGTTAGTTTGTGTGTGTTATACTCCACCCCAACTTCAAATTCGGATTTTGACTTGGGAGGCCTTTTTGGAGGCTTGTGGGACAAGCTAAGCTTGTCCCATGCCTCTAAAAATTACCCAAAAACCCTACCTATGGGTTGGAAGTTTATTTTTGACTTATTTATCCTTTTTGGAGTGTAGAAGAGTGAAAATAATTACACCTTATTCTTGTCACAATAAATTTTGTCCTAAGAATGCATGGTGTGCAAGTTTGTGTGCCATGTGGGTTTGTCATAGTTCTGACATACTCATTTATTGTCTTGGGCATTGTGTTTGACTTGAGTGTGAGAATGGAGGAATGAGGAAGTGACATCCTACATGGAGCCACCTCATCATCCTCACATTCCATTTCTATTTATTGATGGATTTTGTTGGAATGGGGGTTAATTTTTCATTTTATTCCTTTGTCATTTTTGAAATTGTGAGCTTGTTGGAGTGGATTTTAGGAATTTTCTTGGCTTGGAGGTGTGAAAATATTTTGAGTGAAGTTGTCTTGGAGCTTGATGGAGAGATAGGCTCTCCACCTTTGTTATTTTGTTTATTATGTTTGTTGATAAGGAAATATTGTGCTTGTTAAGTTTGTTTGACTTATGTGAATGTATTATCATTTTGTTGGGTAGTATGCCTTAAGTTGGGTGTGGGAGATGGACTTATGGGACCATTGGGAAGGGAAAAGGGAGTTTTATGAGGTATGGATTTTGTGGGAGTTTGATTGGGAGTTTCACTGATGGGGAATGAAAATGAAATCATTGTCATTTTGTTGCATACTTACAAGGGAGAGATAAGGATATTGGGAGGCTTAGGGTGAAACTCCCACTTCACTTGGGAGGAAAAATGAGGTGGTTTCCCATATTCCTTTCTCCATTTGGATTGGTTTCAAACCTTTGTGTTGTTTGAGAAAGTTGAAAAATTGTTGTGTATGCTATTTTTGTTGTGTTGCATGTTTTGAAATGTATGTTATTTGTGGTATCCATGTTGTTGAAAAGTTTTCAAATGTTTCTCAAGATCCCTCACAGGTTCCTTCATTGGGGCTCGGGGGCCAAAATATTAAGGGGATGGTTTCTCCACTTAATGGATGAAAGGTTGGGCGAAGAGAATTGCCTACTCCCCTTCCTTTGTATGGTGAAACTTTAGTGAAACTTTGAAGAATGCAAGATTGAGAGCTACATTTGGGAGAAGAATTGCAAATTGGAGACTTGTATTTTGGTCTTGATGAAAGCCTTCATGTTGTAAATTGTTCATTTTGTTATTCCCACTTTGAGTGGATGATTGTAAAATTGTAAGCTTGAAAGAGAGTTGTAATTATACTTGGAAATATCTTAAACTTGTAAACTCTTCTAAGAGTGTTTGTAAAATGAAATTTGCATTTCAATACATGTTAGTTTTCTGGAACTACCAAATTTTTGAATTGATGAAATGAAATAGAAAGCTTGAATGAGTGGAAATGGAAATGTATTTCTTTCAAAAATAAGTTGTCTCATTTCTTCCAAAGTGTGATATTTTTCATTTGAAAAACATTAAGGATCTTGTGATATTTCTCCTTTTGTTAGCAATAGATTATTATTCCTTATTGAAAAGAAAGTGTTTTGGAAAGTAGGAAAGTTGTGATACTTTTACTATAAAGTTGTTGAAAAGAATATAGTAGATTAGAACTCTTGAATGAAGGGAATTCTCCCCCTTTTCAAGTTAGTAGGTTGAATGAGAATTTTCAATAGTTTGTCAAATTTCATTATTACTTGGATAAGTAGAAAAAGAAAATGGGAGTAATAACTATCACTATATCTAATTATATAAATTTAACTATATAGTTATATATGGTAAGCAACTTGTAATATACTTATATATTTAATAATAATAATAATAATAATAATAATAATTTTATTTAACATTAATGACATGTTAAAATATTAACTAAAATATATATATATATATTATATATATATATATATATATATATATAATGTTTGAAAGTTGATAATTTTGTTAAAAGACAAAGAAAATTATAGTCACGTGATAGCGATGGTTTGCGATGGTCCTTTTTGAGCCCTAACCCTAATATTCTTGTCACGGCTAGGGCTCAAGGTTATGGTTGGTGAACGACGGTCTATAGAGGTGTAGCCTTTCTGCATCGGGGTGAGTGGGGTTTGGTGGGAGGGGAGTGTGCCATCTCCCTAAAAAGACATCGGGAGTGGGCAAGATTGATGGAGGTGAAGGCACTCGGGAGGGGTTTTGTGGGATGACTGCAGGCGATGGTGCTTTGGGGTGGTTTGGTGGCTCGGACCTTTCTCTGTCCCCTCCATTTCAAATTTTTGGTTCCGTTACTGGAGGGAAGGGAAGGACTGCGGGTGGAGGAGGAGGTAAGGCTTCTACCGACCCTTTTAGGGGGGCTTCGTTTCTTACTGCAGCCAAATCTGGAGGTGGTCTTTTTGCTATGACCTATGCCAAATACACTCCCTAGGTCTCCTTTGGTGAAGAAGTTACTAAGACCATTGAATTTTTTGAAAAGAGGGGTGTGATATGTAGATTCAGTAATGGCTACTCTGGGCTCCCTACCCTGCACAACTGGATCTCTGAACATCAGAGTCCATTAATTAAAGGTAAGGTTAATATTTATCCTTCTTCCATGGCATTTTTGTTACTATCTTTGATAGCTCCTCAGACAAGGAGATCATTTTTGAGAAATTTTGGGAGTTCCAATCACACATTCTCCTCATGAAACCATGGTTTCCTCAGTTTAATCCATTATCTGAAAACATTTAATATCAGACCAGTTTGGGTTAGGTTACCCTATTTGCCCTTGCATTTCTGGAGCGAGGAGTGTTTTAAAGCTATGGGGAACGGGTTGGGTAAATTTTTGGATGTTGACCCTAAAACTGATTCTTTTGACCATACCACTTATGCCCATATATTGGTGGATATGAACATGAAGGCTAACTTTTTGGACACTATGGAACTCAATGTCAAGGACTCTACTTGGACACAAAATTTAGATTATGAAGGATTCCCTTTTAGATGCAGAACCTGTTTTGCTCTCGAACATTCGGTGTCTGACTGCCCAATGATTAAAAAATAATTTAAAGGAAGGGTCTCTTGGTGGAAGGATTTTAAACAAGAGAATCTGACTGTTTCTATGGACCTGAGAACAATGATTCAGATAATGTTGTTGTTAGTCTTAAGGATAATCAGGAGGAGAAGTTGGGTGAGGATGGCCCTTCCCCCACTAGTTTGGCTAAGATGAATCATATGGTGGGTTTGAGTGTGGATTCTTTGATGCGGCCTCTAGAGTCCCAATCTAAATCAAAATCTGATCAACAAGGATGTTCTTGAAATTTGACTACCTATCCATCCAGATGAGAATGTGGATCCTAACACGAGTGAAGGTTGGCAAGTGGTGAACAACAAAAGGAAAGGAAAGACTGGATTTTCTCCTACAAAGATGGGCCTTAAATGTAAAAAAAAATCGTAACTTGGGTGTTAGGTTTCTCCCTGGGGATAGTTAAGTCTCTTTGAATTTCTTGTCTAGGGGCCCTTCCTTCCTTTGGTGCTTTCTTTTTTTGGGTTTTGGTCTTTCTGTGTGTTTCCTCTTTGATTGGTTGGGTCTTGTTCTCTGTTGTTTCTCTTTTGGGATTTGATGCTTATCTCTTGGATTCTACAGGGTTCTTGATCCCTTCAAAATCTATTTTTTCTCCTTATCTAATAAAAAAATAAAGTTTGAAAGTTTTTATAAGTAAATAAAATTAATTAATGTTGAGTATGGGTCATGGGAAGATCAAAATCCATGATCGAACTATTCTATAATTAGTGTGGATTTGGGGAGGGTCGCCCACCCCACCCCCCCCCCATTGTTTTATGTGATGGGGGTGGGGTTGGTGACCCCCAAAGTTTTGAACACGGTATAGATATTAACCGCCATCGTTTTTATACACTCGTTCCTTCTTTAAAACATAATTTTTAATGCCAATACGTTATATATATATATAGACATAGAAATAAGATGTATGCATACATATAAACATTAGATACTTGTGTATATACACTTAAATAACTTGTAAAAATACATCATTTTAAATAGATCTCAAATGGATAAAATACCCAAATGCCCAAGAAGGGAAATTACATTGAAATTTATAACAACAAATAGAAAATTTCCAATCAAACCCTAGGAGAGGTAGAATGGAAATAGTAAACAAAATGAAGAAAAATAAAATTTGGGATTGTGTTTATCCATCCCAAGCTTCTTCCATCCCTCTTACATGGCTTCCTCTCCTTCCCTAAAAACTGCAAAATAGAAATGAGGAAAATAAGTCAATGAATGAATAAAATACCCCTTAGAGATGATTAGGGTTATTTGAAATTCCTTGGATCCAATTCCTTAGATTGATCTCATCTAATGGCTAGGAATGATCCCTACAAATATTAGGTGGGAGTTAGGTGAAATCATCATTTGAACACATGGGTCAAGTTTTAATGGGGCCACTTAAGTGGTGTTGAAGTTAACTCTAATTTTGTATTTCATTATTTATTTTAGAAATTTTTCAAAATAAAGAGGCCATGACCTTTTGATAATTAAGTAAATTCATTTCCTTAGTAATTTAGACAACATTTATAATTGAAAATTAAATTTAATAGTATTGTTTAAATGGAAGGGCAAATTAGACCTAGACCTTTTTATAGTAGATTATTAAATGACTTTAGGGACCGGATTATTAAGTTGATTAAGAATTCTAGGAATGAAATTTTAAAACCGATCTGGAAATTAAATGATATGATTTAATTTTTTAGTTTAAAACGATCGTTGTTAACCGAGGAATAACCTAAGATTTGCAACCAGTGAACTGTCTTATATAAAAAGTAAATTATTCTATAATTTTTCTAACTCAACTATTGGTTTGTCTTGGGTTTCATGTGGGTAAAATTTGTGGGCATTACAGGCCTGGGGATATTTCATGTCACATCTTGCGATAAAATTGGATCAAAATGTAATGCCCCCAACCTACCTTGTCTCGGTCAGCATTATTTCCTGACTGCGTGGAGGATGGAGACCTTAAAGAGTGATGTGATGGAATCCTTGCTGGTGGCCGCACCCACTGTTTTCCTTGATTTGCAAATCTTTTGTTTTCTTTTTGACCTGCTCACGCAAGAGACTTCGGTGGCCGCACATGCTCATTGATTAAAATGTTGACTTACACTGCTGTTCACGTGGTCTACCTGTCGTGTCTGTCCAACCACGAATGCTTGTTTTGCACTCCATCAAATGCTGAAACAGATGAATTGCATTGGCGTGTTCTGGATAGTGGATTCATTGATGGTGAAATGAAGGTCTGTCACCCTGATGTTGCGTGGGTGGGTGTAGATCCTCAAAATCGTGTTGTACAGGTAGTTTCAGTGGAGCGTAGAACCGAAATTTCTCCTAGGAGAGTGCCGTGAGGAAGTGTTTGGCTATATGCAGCAGCTACAGGGTAGAGAAGTAAACTTATCTCAAAAAATCAGTGGCCTCCAGAGAGAGTTAAGTGCGGCCTACTCTTTGCAGGTGATCTCAAGGAACCGTTGGTGCTTGAACCTCACTTGCTACAGTTGCACGCGACCACAGTCGTGATCAGTGGTTGCAAAATCTTGCAGCTGTAGTAGAAGAATGAGATAAAGTTTTAGTTGAGCTGTCTTGCCTTTTCATTTTGGAAAGTCACTTCCGTCCAGGTGGTGGTTAGAAGAAGCTGCAAGCTAGGGAAGCCGGCCTGTTGCAGCATGGTAGAAGCCTGCTGAGCGCTTCCAACAAGCAGGTCGTCCAACTATGGTGTCATCTATTCTGTACCAGATGCATCCTCAAATTCGGGATTCTCCTTCAAGATATTTCTGTCAAAATCGACTGTGTGACAGTGAGAGTGTTACCAGGAGACCTGATGAATTTGTTTTGCAATGATTCTCTACTGAGACCTTGCTTGTTTCGATGTAACCCATGGAAGAGGATCTCATAGAGACGGATCTGTTTCATTTCAGTATATTCACGAAGCACAAATTGCCTTGCTGCTTGCTCAAACCCATCTGATGGTGTCGGCTCGAATTTGGCTCTGGTTTCTTTTTGCGTAACCCTTTTGGCTTTGTGACGATGCTGTAGTTGTATTTGGACAGTCATCCGCTCGAATTTATGGAATTGTTATCTTTTCCCACTGTTACAGTTCACATACCTCCATCCTTTTCGAATCATCCAAATACTGTATTTCATACTCGAAGGTTTCCATATTTTACTTCTGCTTTATCATCCAGGACTGTGTGGAACTCTCGAGCATGTTTCAGTCCTCATCAAAGGTCTTATCGACTGCAATTTGAGAATAATGGAAGACGTAGATGTCGCAGGGTTGAAGCCTCTCCAGTGTCTGAGGAAACCGGTGGAAATACCAAAGGGATCCAGAAGTGTGAGAAATCACAGTCCTTCCTCACATAGAAAGGTCATGTTCCCTGAACAAAGTAACGAGAAAGAAACTCTTCTAAGGACCAATGAACAGAAAAGTGATTTGGTGCAGGGGAAGGTTGGAAGCTGCGTAGAAAATGATACTGCTGAGCATAGGGTTAAATGTTTTTCTGGGAACAGCCATAAAGAACAATCATGTCAAATATCTGAAAGAGATATGTCTCTTCAAGAGAAATGCCAGGAACAAGAAGATGTAGATGTTCAAATTTGTGTTTCTGAAATGATAAAACGTGAGTCACAGACATGATATACTAGAGGGAGGGAAGAATATTAGAGTCAGAATCATGCATGAGGATGGAGGGTGTAACAGGAATGAATTGTCAATTAAACAGCATCAGGCTGGTAACAATGATCAGAAACCTACATATAAAGAAGATGATGGTATAGAGACAAATGCCAATGAAACTATGAGGCAAGAGTCTAAACTTTTCATCAAATAAGAGCAGAGGGTCTCAAGACTTCTAAGTCATATTCTGATGCTGCTTCCTCTGAAAAGTGTTATGATATTAACTTTAAACCTTCTGTGGTTCCACCTGTGAAAGAAAAAGAATCCAGCAGACATAGATTGAAGCATGAGGAGCATCTTTCTGAAAAACAAATATCTCCCACCTGTATGCGTGGGAGACAGCTCAGTGCTAGGGATTCTATACGTGTTGATGAAAGTCACACTTGTCTTAGAGACTTGAGATATTCTAGTGACAGGCAGATTGGGGAATTGAAAATGGCTTCCAAAGAACATTGGGTGGGAAAAGTCAGACATCAGAATGGAGCTTGAGTGCCCAGCCAAAAAGGGGAGATTCGACCTGAGGATGGTTGTTGCTGGTCCGGGCGGTGTCCTTGAAACCTTCTGAATCTAGAGAAAAGGAAAGATATTTCTACACTTTTCTACTGTTATTTTATTTAAAATTATCGTGAAATCGAACCACTTTTCCTTGCATTGATTTGTCAGTTGGATGTCATGATGGGAGATTTCCTTTTATTGTTTCTTCTTGTTTATCTTTTATCGTTGATGCAGTATGTGGGTCGAAAGGATGCGTGTGCCCTCTCCTCTGAATGTTATATTACTCGAATGATAGAACTACGTCTGTTTGTTTATGTATTAATTCTTCTCTGCGATTGAGTTGCAAGTTATTATGTTGATCAAGCTAGTATTTTCGATATCATGGAAGTAAGTTTACAATAACTATGAAACCCCCCTTCCTAGCACCCAAGTTTGTCCTTGACATTTTTGTTATCTCCTTCGCAAGTCCCATTAATAACCTTTTGGCATCGAGAAAGAAAGGTTGTAGGATTGTGTGAGCAATGCGTGGGCTAGTCAGCTTAGAGTTTTGGTATTAAAACTGGTAGAATGAAAAGGTTTGTTTGCAATGTGTTTTGCCATCTCGCATGTTTAGACTCTTATACTATCTTTCATCTTGTTTCTAGGCTTTTAAGGCCATCCTCAGGAAGTGCCTTGACCATCCCTATCAACTTGAACCATAACTAGCTTTTCGGATCAACTAAGCTGGAGGTTTCATTGTGCGAATCATGTACCTCGTTGACACTAGAATAGTTGGTCTAATCCCCTCTCAGAATCATTGCTGATGGCGCTCTTCTATTTTTCCTAACTTGCATTAATTGCTCCCTTGTAATGTTAATGCTATTAATTAATATTGGTCGGTTTTTATGCACGTAATTACCGTAATAGTTTGTGATGGAAATTTCCTTAAATGTGATTAACCTTCGGGAAAAACTCAGCTTTCATTTGATAGTCTTATGGATTCATAGCGGAAGGTTTTGTTTTGATAATGTCACTTTGAAGTTATGTTTGTATCTTTGTGCGACGGTTGACTGTGTTACCCAGGGTTGCCGTAAAATATGGTTGTTTTGGGATGTGGGCAATTTATTTTAAATTAACCAAACATTAGTACTGTAGTGGAGGTTTGCAAACCTTTAGTGTTATAAAAATTTGTTGATGACATTATTGTATACTCTTGTTGGATGGAACCCCCTTCTTCTCTCGCGTGTTTGCTACTAGCCTGTAAGACTTTGACCCTTCCTGGATGATTGGTAAATCTCCTTGTAGTTAATGGTCAAAACTAGTATACTTTGCCTTCGCTTCGAAACTTATGTTGTGTGTATACTCTAATTGATTTCCGGTTTGAAACTCATTTATGCATGGCTTTTGTGTTAATTTCTGAAACCCGTGTTTCCCCCTTCTTGGGCCGATCAACTCTTGTTCTTTTGGAAAAATATTATTTTAGCCTATGCGTTTGGTACCTTTGATAAATTTCTAGATGACTGGTATATGTATCAAATCTCAATCTTGTAATTATTGTTTAATCACTTACTTGATGGGGATTCTGTTTTTGCTAGATTGTTGTTTTCTCCTTATAGGGCCAAGGGCCATTCTCATATGATTGTTACTTTCGTTGCATTTTCTCCTAACTGAAGTACAAGGTCTTCTCCTTCTTTGATCGACATGTTATAGACTTTATTATAACTTGATGTGCTCATAGTGTTTAGAGGTTTGACCCAAATTCTTGTAATAAGGTGCTTCTTTTCATGATATTGTTAGATAATAGTTATGGTGGTTTTGTGTAGCCTTATCTTGCTCAGTTCTCGTGAACTGACTCTTGTAGAAAATTTGCTGCAGATGGATTTTGCGTGTAGATGAGGGATAGATTTGTAGACTTTTGTCATCAACCTCAGTTGAGAAGATCCTTTGCTCGAAACCTTTTTATGTTGTTCAACTTTTGTTAACGTCCAGTGGAAAGTTTAAAAGAGGATTAATGTCTTAGTATAAAGTATTGTGGACTTTGTCATCTGAACTTTGGAAACCTTGTATTGTTTGACCATCATTGAAATTATAAGAAAATTTGGTTATTGCGGTTGAGTGACTTGTGGAGTATCGTATTTTAAGAAATGATGTAATCTTGTTTTGTTCTTGTAAATGAGTGTTTCTTCAACCTTGCCTTGAGAATAAATTTTGAGTTAAACCTTGATATGACTTAGTAAAAAGTGTCACAAGTAAACTAACATGGGATTGTTTAATACTTCGGAAGTTAAATTAAAATTTGCATTCAAATAAAGTAACGTAGGGGTCACCAACTTGAGAGCAACAAATTCTCTAAGTAAACAAGGGCAAGACTATCATTGCAAGTAAATTTTATATCATGATAACCTTAGCTCCTCTAGTGAACATTATTTCCTTTTATGGTGAAATTTGTAAAATGACCCTAAGGTGAAATGAACTATTAGTTGTTTGAAGATGATAAGATTTAATAAGCCGAGAAAACAAATTGGAGACCTCACCATCTTTCGCACCGCGATTTGGAAAGTAAATTTTTACTTCTTGTTAATACTTTTAAGCGAAGCCTAAGTAAAGTTGTTGTTAATTCAGGTTAAGAGCCTAGCTTCAATTTAATACTGGCAATAACTAATGAAGTCCTAAAAATTTTCATCTCAACCTTCTCCCTCTAACCCTTTTCAAGGCACCTTGTATCTCTTCTCTTAAGTTTCCAAATAATCGACATTATTTGGAAAGATTATACTTTGAGTTTTCGAGTTGGAAGGGATCATTTATTCATAAATATTTTACCCATTCTAATAGAAAATGACCAATGAATAGATATTATAGTAATTTTAGACACAATTTTAAAATATTGGATCTTCCAACATTTTAATTATACATCTCTTTCACTTGTAGTAATTTATCATTCGATGAATGAATAAAAAATAAGTTTTTATCACAATTTGAAATGAAATGTTTTTGCCATATTTATATAGAATTATAAATCAAATATTTTTTTGCTCTTGTTTAATTTTTAATAGATTGATACTTCATATTTTTTGTCTTCGAGTTTAATATAGTAGCGAAAATGTGGACATGTAACTATCGTAATTACCTACTCCTAGTTATTACTTAAGGAAAATATTTGGAACCAAAAGTTGAACGATGTAAAATATAAATAGTTATGATGACTGGGTGAAAAACAAGATACCTCAATCAATTTCGTTTTGACCATGATACATATAATGACTCAGACATATATTGTGAATGCATACCCAATTTTTGCATATCAAGGTTATGAAAATTGTTGAATCGTGAACCTATTAATGAAGCAAATTCGATGAAACAACAACTAGTACCATAAAGGAGCGGCCATAAACTAGAGAGTCTTGCCCAATTTGAGAGATCGTTTAGAGTAGTTGAAATCACTGAATTCGGAATTGATTGATCAAGTAGAAGTGACTCTACAGGATTTATGGCTGGCTTTATATAATTTTCTACTTCCCTTCTACCACCCCAAAATCTGGAAGTTAAGACCATTCCAATGCTCCTTTTCTACCTATCTATCTGGAGAGTTCTCTTGAGTAGATATAGACTAGGTAGGATTAGAAGTAGTATGAATACCACCTAGTAAGTTTGTGAAATAGGCATGAGCCAAATCCAACTCTCCTAAACTCACCTTAGGATGGAGGAGGCTTGGGTTTGGCTAAATCGATAGAGGTCATACTTGATACTAAACCTTCAACGAAGGAAGATATCTCTGGTACTCTGATCTGAGGGCCATGGAAGAGGGTGACTCTTCCACACCACTTAGGTGAGATGGGGATAGGTCATGATGGTCTCCATCCTAGATATCAATATTTAGTATGGAAAATTAGATTTTGGGTATGCACCACATGTATACGTAAAACTGGGTAGCCTAGTGTAGAGTGGATAATTGTTGAACATATAAGTAAGAAGCCCACCTAAAGATGAGTGCTCTCGATGAGGTCAAGGTGAGATGATCCTTTTATCAAACGAGAGGTATCAAGTGGAAGTGAAGTGATGTATGTAGCTGAGGCATCCTAACATAAATTTGACGTTGTTCACAATGTTTTCATGTTTTTAACACTAAAATAATTTTAATTTTTAATTTTTAACTTTTTTAAGTTGTTGCTTCTTCTAACTTGTTAAAATTTTATCACTCTTAATATTATTTTACATATTTTGATGGAAATTTTAAAAAATACCATCAAAACATAATGGATTGATATGAATAAATAAATGTCAATTTTTTTCAAAGTCCAAAATATGAATTGCAAGTTGCCAAAATAGCCCGGTGGTTATTTTGGACAACAATAATAATTACAATTCTTTTTTAGAAAGTCCAAGTATTTTTCCACTTTTTGTTGCCTTTTAAAAAAATTCCAAAACCGTGCTATTCAATGCATCTTGTGGAATGTTTGTCTAAAAATCATTAAAATATCCTAGTGCAAATAAGGTTCTCCAAAGCACATTGGTTAGCTAATTTTTATGCATCTTTGCATATCTAATTCTTTTTGTTTGAGTTTTAAGCAATTACTATCATATAACTAAGCCATGAAATAAACCTAAATTTTTTTCTCAAGTAAACTCTAAATTGTAATTATATCCTAGTGAGGATGATTTGGATAGATAATATAGTCATAGTTGTGAGATGGGTCATCTCACTCAGGTAAAATCGTATGAATGAAACTAGACGGAAACTACATTATGTTGCATTCAAAATATTTACACATATTATTAGTCTGTATAGGTGTAGCTTATTTTGAGGGACATTTTCTCCAATAACTTTGCAGGATTTTTAGAATTACATAATAGACATGGTTTTTAAAAATATGTTATCACCAGCATATCTAAATTCTAATTCTTATCTCGCTTGAATGTTTGAATAATTTATCATAGTTTATTTGGTTTTTAGACATAGTTTATTAAAAGACATCATAATGTAAATTCGAAAATTAGACATTGATATTCTTTCTATATAAATAATCTTGTGTGATTTTATATTTGTTTTTGGTGTACTTAAAAGATTCTCCAGAGCCATTTTGTAATACGTACAACTTTTCACTCTGTCTATCAAATTTTCAATAGTAACTAGAAACATTTGTGTTTGTATCATCTAAATCAGCATTAGATCATGATCAATATGCTGCGTTTGCAACAGTGGTTATGGGTGTCATCTCACATATTGTCATAAGGAGCATCTAGGAATTGAAGAAAAGCTCCAAGAACCAGAAACAAACGGCAATGGATGGAGATGCAAATGCACGGATTGCACATGATACATCTGAACAAGATCCAAACGTAGATTCTGAGTCCTGACGACTGACGAGTCTGATTCCCTACTACAGATGGCGCTTACCAGCTCATAACTATCTAATCAATGAAAAAAAGTAGGAAAGTAATTTTTAAGTCTTGTCGTAGGTAGAAAAAAATATCCTCGTGTCTTCCTACCACCGAATAGGGCTGGGGAATATTTCATGCCACATCTTGCTGATAGTGATGACAACAATAAAATTTTACGGTCTTTACAATTTTTTCATGTTTTTATCTTTAAAATACTTGGAATTTTTTTAAGTTGTCGGCTCTTCTAATTTGTTAAAATTTTATCACTCTTAATATTATTTTATATATCCTAATGGAAATTTTATAAAAAAACCATCACAAAATAATGGTTTAATATGAAGAAATAAATGTCAAATGTAAATTATGGGTTGGGTTTTTCCTATATCTATTATATTAAGTGTTTAAGTCTCGGTAAATTATAACTTACATTTTTATTATGAAGAAATAAAAGAAGGGGATCGATAAGATTTTCGATGTATTTTTGAAAAAGATCATATTTGAAGTACAATTCATTTCTGAATTAATCTTCTTTGACCACAATTCTCCAATTCAATTTGACATGGTATAAAGTTACTAGCTTAAAACTCTTCTCAATGAGTAAGGTCATAAATCCTTAAGCTTTATTGTACTCATAGCTTCCCATTTTAATACGAGTATTTATAAAGTTGGTCAACCCACCCATCTTTTGACATTTTAAAATATAATGTACACTTTAGATATGCCATTTAATATTTATTTATTGATTTTGTTTCAAGGGAAATTTGGTTTTTTTACTTTTTCGATAGGTTTGAACCCATTGGATGGGATGGAAATACTTTTGGAAGGCCATAACACAAATAATTTGAACAAATATTACAATGAAAAAAAAATAGTTAAAAACACATCATTATACACTATTTTTATGAGCAAAGTAACTAATTTGCTGATATAAATGCGTAAAGGATGGTGTATATTGATTCCAAACTACTTCAATGACTACAGATCCTTTTGTATACAATTATTTGAGCCAATTAATGTTCATCACTCTAAAGGAAAATAAAATGGGTATGTTGATAGGCTGACAAAGAAGATGGGTGGTAATTTGTCTTGGGGAAGGACAAAAATGTTTTGATTTTTTCCTTTTTTCCATGAATACACACAAATTTTCTCTTGAAAGTTGTTTCTTCCAACAAGAAAATAAAGTTTGACAAGCATGTGTATAGGGAAAAGAAGCACCTAAAGTTTTAAATTTATCTTGAAGATTTATTCCACATTTTTACTCTATGATTTTAATGTTCACCAAAAGGAGTGAAATATAAGGGCACGAGGACTATATTTTAAATAGTGTATAAGATTTTGTAGACTATCAATTGCACATGAGATGCAAACTATGTTAGAGAGGATAACAATGTAAAGTGGGTTGGACTTGTATATTGAGATTAATTCTATGTTTTACTAAAAAATATTAGGTTGTGTGAAGGATAGGAGTGACCAATGTAGTTATTTGGTAGAGTCTTGAACGGCCATATTTTTACATGGAAAGGATGTTTTTTTAGATTAGGTAACCATATGATTTTGAAGGGATCAAAAAACCTTATACATACACCTAAGCATCAAGGCTTAAAAGCAAGAGAAAGAGGAGCGGTCAACAAGACCAAACAAGAGACAAACAGACAACCCAAGATCAATAGCAAGGGAAAAACACACCAAAAAAGGAAGGCACTACTAGCAAGGCAAAAAAAAAAACTTGACCGCCCCCTAAAGACAATCATTTCCTTTCATGGTTCTCCACCCCATGAGACCGAAGGTTCATCTTAAGAGGTTCAATAAAGGTTTTTCATTTCTTTTTCTTGGTTAGAACCATCCATCCTTCTTCCTTATTTAGATATTTATTTTTATCTGGATGAATTGGTAGAATAACTTCAACAATCTCCTTTTTTTTTGGGCTCTAAAATGAGGAACTAGAAGGTTGAGGTGCAAGAACATCCTCCTTCTCTTTAATTTTCCCCATATGCTTAACTGGGCTTGAGGAAATGAGGTTTTCCTCACATGTTTTCTCCTCATGAAGCTTGGAAGTATCATCATGCCCAATAGAAAAGTTTTCAAGCTCATTATCCACATGACCTTTGACAACTAAATGCTCTAGATTAAAATCCTTCCACCAAGAAACTCAACCCTTAATCTACTTTTTAACCATATACTAGTCAGAGACCAAATAACCGAGAGCAAAATATGTTCTGCATCTAAAATGAAACCCTTCATAATTAACATTTTGTGTCCAAATTATTTCCTTGACTTTTAGTTCTATTGTTTTTGGAAAGTCAACAGTCATGTGCATATCCACCAGTATACTTGCATAAGTAGTATGGTCAAATATTTCATTTTTGGAATCGATGTCAAGGATATTTCCCAGCATTACCAATGGCTCTAAATCTTTCCTCCCCCAAGAATTGCAAAGGAAAATAAGGAAGTCTAATATAGATGGGTCTAGTATTAAAATTTTCAGTTAAGGGGTTGAATGGAGGAAACAGGGGTTTTAACAACAAGTGATGAGATTAAAACTCCCGTAGTTTAACTAAAATTACCTGTTGATTCATAATCACAACACCCTTGAATCTCTACGTAACTTGATGGGTTGAAACTCTCAGTGTGATTGCATAATATGGATATTTTCCCAAAGTGTGGAACTTTACTATCGGGAAATATCTCCGAATGAATGATGCGTTCCTATTCTTCTTTTTTGATGCACACATATAAATTGTAGAGGATCTACTCTAAAACCTACTCTATCTTGCCAAGGAGACAGGGTTAAGAAGATTGGAAGAAATAAAACCTAAACTAATAAAGGTGATACACCAAAAGGGATGTTGACCACTTGCTTTTCCATTGAACAAAATCCATTAAAATGTAATACAATGACCATGCACACATAACCAAGATTACAATGAGAGACTAGGAAGATGCAATGAGAATAAGAAAGGCTGAAAATCATCAACAAAATTTTATTATTGCTCTAAAGATTTGATATAGTGCATTACAATGGCCAAGAGGCAAGATTGCATTTTATAGTTTATATGGGAGGTTTGAACTCCAAAACATCACTTACGATGAAAAAGAAGGGGGAGAGTGCAAAGCCAAATAGTCCAACATTAAAAAAAATGCCCCTCCTTATAATATATATGAAGACTCAGAAAAGGGGATAGAAGAATTTCGAAATCCTACTCCAACCACCCCAAAATACATTGAATCACCTGCAACAATGATGGGTTCCACTTCAAAACCAATGCCTCCATGTACTCTTCCTTATTGAGCAAGAAAATAAGCCCATACTTAATTATTGTGGTAGGTGAGAAACCTAGGACACTCTTTAAAATGGTGGAATTTATTTCTTCATTTTGAATAAGTTATGTAGAGGAGACTGTAAGCTTTTCAAAAAGTCCTTTCTTGTGCAAATCCAAGCTTTCAGTCAAAAGATATGGCCATCTAAAGGTCGGGGTGTCATTCTAAAAAAATGGTAGGCTGGTGATCTTCCCTTTTTTAGAGTGTGAAATGCATGCATCCTCCAAAATCCTAAAATTCAAACTTTTAGACATTTCCATTTTGGAGATTGAGTCACTATTCATCCGCAAACTTCGCTTTAGAGTTTCGAAACTCCGAAACATGAAACTCTGAAATTTCAGACTTTTTGAATTTCAAAACTTCAGACATTTTGTTGTGTTTTTTATGTTACGAGGCTCTAAACTTCAAAAACTATGAACCCCGAAACTCTAAAAATATAAAACAAAAAGTTTGAAATTTTGATCTTTAGGATTTCGAAACTTTCTTTTTCGGTCCCGAAACATTGTTCATCACTTACTTCACCCCGAGAGTTCTGAAACTCTTAAACTCTTAAAATGCCACTATGTTGACTCAAAAACCAAGTTCAAATTTTCTATATCCAAAACCTTTCAGTTTCAGACTTTCAAGTTTTCTAAAAATTTTTTGTCACTGTTCATGTTTTGTTGCCAAAGACTCTGAAACTCCGATTCGGCATCACTGAAACTCTGAAAACTAAAATTCTTAAATTTTAGACTTTTAGAATTTTAGACATTTTTGTTTCAAACATTTTCTTTTCTAGACTCGCCGTGATCTCTGAAACTCCAAAACTTTGAAATTTTGGGCCTAGGCCTCCATTCGTTTTCTCGACCTACAAAGTGAGCTACTTTCCTTCGACGTTCAAAAGTCCATGCATTTTTTCGATCTTGAATTTCCATTTTCGATCCCTCCTACAACCTAATTTTTGGAACCAAAATGTGAGCTCCCATAACTCGATCAACCTCTTCAATTTTCTCAGTGTGCAATGTCTTGTTAGTCCAATTTTTCCTGAGAGGAAAAACTAGATAACATTACCTCCTTAAAAGAGGGATTGTCAAAAAAAAAAAAATACTAGTGGATGAGGGGTAAATATTGACTCTACCTTCTATAAGAGGATTCCATTTCTTGAAAATTTACTTATGCAAAGCTAGAAGGCCTGGGAAGAAGTTAGAAAACCAACAAATAAAACCACAATGCTGAAAAAAGTTCCTCATATTCACTGATTTCATCTTTGAAGGAGACTGATAGGGTCATCTTAGCATATGCCATGGGTTTAGCATTCTAGGGTCAAATAGATCTATCTGCATCAAAGAGCTATCTATATTTCATGAGTCTTCCCTACCCACCACTGTCATCCTCCCTTTGCATTTCCCCTTCGATTTGTAAGGCAACGTCTAGATTCAGAGAAACATAGGATCCCACACAAAACCCTAGACTCTCATCCATCCAACTGCTGCTACCCACAAAGGACATATTCTTCAAAAAATGCATCATCCCACATATGAATGAGTAAGGGTTCTACAATCTTCCACTAGGATTATTGATAAGAACAGATGAGGAGGCCAAAGATGTGTTGGCAAGATCTAGGGATTTGTAGTGTGTCTATTAACAAGGATGTGAATGCAGCTCGGGGAAGAGCTTCTTTTTCGATGACTACAATACACCTTTCCGATCAGGGCTATTCCATCCTCCATGGCCAAAGACCCAGCCGATCCCTCACACTCCTACACCTATATCAGTCTACTCACCTCATCGCCAGCAGATGAAAAAAGAGGGCAAAGGAAAATGCAGCCATAGGACAAGTACAAACATTGCATCCCTCACCATTTCCATTTTTTGGATCACTTTTCTCCTAGGGTTAGGGTTAGGGAAACTCCCAACCATTCATGACGTGTTAATATCAAGTAAAATTATAGGAAGATCTTTGGAAATAAGTTTGGGTTCCTCTTATTTGGACGTGTTACCATTCTTTATGCACCATAATCTTGTGTAATTATCACAAGTAAAATAAAAAAAGATATTTAAATCAAAAATGAGTAACCTCTTTGGATTAATACGAAGATCTATGTAAATAAGTTTTACTTCCTTTTCTTTCGAGGTGTTACCATTCTTTGTGCACATTAATATTGTGTAATTATCACAAGTAAAAGAAAAGAATATGTATAAATCAACAAATGAGATTCCTCTGAGGATTACATTAAATGCCAGTCTTTAGTGATCAACATTTTTGATGTTTATTTTTGGCATATTAAGTTTCATACCTTGTGCTTTACAAATAGTGAGGGCTTATGACAATTTTAGTTTCATTTGACAATGATTTCCATATGTGACAAGATGTGGTGGTAAACACATTGGGTAGAGAATATTCAACAACTAGGTAGTATTTTTTGAATTCAACATCAATAAAGGACAACATGCCAGAGTATTATGATTATGGATTGTATAAATCATCCTCAACTTGACTCAACACCCCATTAACTAATCCAAATTCTAAACATAAATTTGATGTTAAGATAACCTCTTTTCCTTTAGAGAAGAGAACTATAGGATCTAGTTGAGTTTCATTAATGTCTGATAACTCTCTATGTTTGTACTAGTTCTATTTATTTATTAAAACTAGAAGGTGCAAAAATTGAATCATTTTTTATTGTCCAAGTTTACGTATTCGTTTGTTGCATAAACATGTTTTACTCATGTATTGTTTTCCTATTCTAATGTAGATATGAAATATTTTATACATGGCACCAAAACACTCCAATCCTCTTGTTGTTGAGTTTACATTTATGATGTTGGTTAATAAACATATAAATTTCAATTGTTTTGGATTGCATTCTTCTTGACAAAAATTTGTATCTAAGGAAATGAAAGTCTCAAATTTGTACTAAATCATGTGACCAAATTAATTACCTACATAATGTGGTATGTTTTTAATCGAGTTGGGATGAAAAAGTCACCCACTAATATAATTGAGTAGACACTATAATCTTTAATGTTATGGTGAGGAAATTCCTTACGCAACTTACAATTTATATTTCTCAACATTTTTGCACCTACGAAGCTCATTTGAAGGTCAAATAGAATGTATTATATGTTTTTCACATGTTGTTCTAAAAGTGGACCAACTTCTATCTTTGAGAACATTATTTTCTTGAATGGATATTTGAATACCAACTTTTATAGTGGATGTGTTTATGTTAAATGTAGTAGTACGTATTGGATACAACATGAGAACATACGACATCCTTATTCCATTGAGTATTTTCAATAAACTTCTTATCCAACCAATTACGTTGGATTTTCTTGCAGCAACGATATCTTGAAAATCATCATTATGTATGGAAGTTATCCTATTATGACAACATTTACAACAACGATTATTTGGGCAACTTGTTTACTTGAAGATATAAGAAATGAAGCTAGACTAGTGTGAGGAAGCAACAACGAAGATTATTCTTCATGCATGATTTATCTATGAATTTAGGATTTTTACTTTTCATGTGAGACGAGACACCATGCTCTAATCAATAATGGATATTGTAAAAATAATTAATCCCTAACATGTCTAGTTCATAAATTGATGGTTTGCTAGATTGGTGCATGTGGGATATATACTCCCATTATTATACTTCCATTTCCATAGGGAATTCTCATGTTGTGTCACTATCACTACTTTTTGATCTAATAATAGTTACATCTGGGAAAATAGAAATCTCTAAAAGAAAGGACGGTAAAAAAATTTAATTTCTTCCCAATGTGTAGATATATTTACTTTGGTAATACCAATGTATACTTATAAATTTCATGCAATGGTTTGTAAAGTGCAATATCTAACAAAAAAATTAATTCATAGGAATGAACATCAACTCCAAGCATGTCTTGGCAATAAGGAAAGACATAAATGAGTTGTTATGTTGTCCTTTTCCTCCACTAAGATACTTTCATTTTATTATTGAAAGAACATGTCCATGCACATGTGCATCCTTAAAGAGGGGGATTAGTTCTAGATGTAACAGGAACTTCATGTATGATTCTATTAAAGATTTCATATGTGACAATGGTAAGATATGCTTAATAGTTATTGCAGTCATAGATTCTCATTTTCATACAATTATCTATTGAACTAGTCAACCCACCCATTTTTCAACATTTTAAACAATAACGTACACTTCGGATGTGTTGTTTTTTTCGGGAATATATTGGGTAAAGAGAGGGTTTTAGAAGGTCCCACAACCTTGATACAAAAAGCCCATCAGGCCAGATCTAACAATAGTATTACCAAAACAAAATGAACTAGTCAACCCACCCATTTTTTGTCGACATTTTAAACAATAACGTACACTTTGGATGTGTTGTTTAATATATATTTATTTATTATTTTTAAGGGTAGTTTAATTTTAGTAATTTTTGGACATGTTTGAACCCATTGGATGGGATGGACATGCTATTCGAAGTCTGGAACACATAAATTATTTCAATAAATATTTCAGTGAGACACTATTTTAGTAAAAACTCATACCATCAAACACTATTTTAAAAAAAAATTAACTAATTTTCTCATAGTAATTTGTGTAGGATGATGTATATTGCTTCCAAACTACTTCGATGAGTATATATTATCATGTATAAAATTATTTGGACCAATTAATGTTCACCACCATAGAGGAAAAGAAAACAAGGTTGGTTACATATACTTGCAAGTGTACTTGAAGCACACAATGGTTATCCTAATAGGCTCACAAATAATATGAATGGCAATTTTTGTTAGGGAAGGAAAAAATCCTTTTTTTTTTTTTCTTATTAAGGTCCATATATACACCGAAAGTTTCTATTTAAAGTTATATATTTAAACAAGAGAAGAAAGTTTGACAAACATATGTATTATGAAAAAAAGTGATCATAATTTTACAATTATCTTTCATATTATTTCCACATATTTTATCTCTAATTTTAATTTTCACCAAAAATAAGTAGGATATATGGGTATGGGGACAATAGTTTTAACTAGGGTACAAGATTATATAGACTAGAAATTTCACATGAGTTGCAAATTACTTTAGAGACGATAATAATGTAAAGATGGTTGGAGTAATATACTGTGAATAAATCTATTTTTAAAAAAAATTGTTAGGTTGTTTGAATGGGAGAAGAGAAAAATTTAGTTTTATTCATAAGCCTTGATGGGATAAAAAATTTCATGCAAAAATGTTTTTTAATTTATATAGCACCTTAGTAAGATGGACCACTTTTACAAGTATTTCATGGATAAGATGTACGAGTTTCATGTGATGTGTTTGAGGACTTGGATTGATCACAAAAGTTGTATTTTAACTTAATCCCTAATTATCTAATTATCCCTATTAATCTTTCCAAGAAGATGTTATGGAACTAGTAAAAGGGTATATATTAACCATGTGATGGCTTGAAAAGGTGTGTAAGGACCCTATTGAAATGTTCCAAGTGGTTTTAGTTCTTGGAAAGTTCATTGAAGGTGTTTGTACATGATGATCTAAAGATTTTTTCTAGAGTCCTTGAAGAATTTTTGACAAAGTTCAAGGGATTGAGTTGCTTGGAGGTCTTGTGCCCAAATTTCATGATTACCATGAGTTGTTTCGGATAGAATAAATCAATATATTTCCATCAATATTCTACTTTATTCTTGGTGAGGTGATTTAATGTGCCAATTTTCTTTTCCTTGGTTGCCTATTTCTGGGTATGATCAACATGCTTAAGAGAGGTAGGAGAGATGGATTTCTTGTAGTGTTGTTCCTTCTTTGATGGTGTCTCATGAACCTAGAGAGTGAGTTGAATTCATTTTCCTTCATTACATGTGACAAATAAGTCTTGACATATTTTTTTATTGTGTGATATTTTTTGTTCTTAGATATGGATTTTATTGGTGCTTAGATTTAGTTGGAATAACATTTATCTTGGTGTGATTCATGATGTTGGTAGATGACACATAACTTATTTTTATTTTTTATGGTGTGTAGAATATTTTACTGACTAATTTGGATGTAGAATTAGCATTTTATTCCTATTTTAGAGGCATAGTATTGTTTTGTGTGTCTGTTCTATGCCGAATTATTTGGGACCATTGGAGTGATTTTATATGATGGATTAAAGTTTTTTTCTTGTTATCATGACAGACCTTAATTGTCTAGGTTGAACTTTAGTTGATGTTATTATGAGTCATATATATCAATGAGTTATAATGACTCATTTGTAAGTGTTGAAGGTGAGGGATGTGAGCAATCTAGTGGAGATTAAAGAAGCATGAGAAGGTGAGAAGGGTAGACTAGAAGGTCTTTAAGGTCATTAGACCTAATAATATTGTGAAGTAGTAAGATTGAGAGATGAAGGAAAGTGAGTTGTTGGAGAGGGTAACTTGAGGTACGTGCACTAAACCAATGATCACAATCTATTTTAGGACAAACATTACTTCAATGATCTTCATGAATAGGTGGTTGAGTGGGTGCTTGATCATCTTAGTGAGTGGTAGCCTCCTTGTATAGTGGGTGATATACTAAATAGGATTTGGTACTCCATGTGAAGTGGGTACTTCACTAATAAAATCTTGTGTGATGTACAATACTTATTCAATGGTTTTTCTTCCCCTTGAGGGTTTTCCAATTCACATTTTGTGTTCTTGTGTACTCTCTTGGCTTATGCTCTTATGAATGGTTGTTTAATTTTCTTAAGCTCACATTAATACATGACTTAATGGTTAATACAAGTTAAATAAAATTGGATGAAAGTTTTGAAGGAATTATTCACCCCCTCTCGAGTCCATTGTTCTTTTAACAAAACACACACACACACACACACACACACACACACACACACACACACACACACACACACAAAATAAAAAGATAGAGTTGAGAAGTATTTTATCTACACTGGTGGAATACATTTTTTAATTTAGTGTATAAAGATATATTGAAAAATTTATAATTATATATTTATTACATAAATAAACTATTGTAAGAAAATATATTACTTTGTGAGAAGAATTTCCATCTAAAAAATGGACCTGAGAATTTCCTAACATAGGCACACACACACACACACACACACAGACATTCTATTTTTACTAAATAAAGGAAAATAATAATAAATATAGAAATATGAGGATTATGGCCTAGTTGCGACCCGCTCCCAAACCCTACATATCTTGCTTCAACAATTCTCTACATATATTAATAGAGCTACCACTTTCCACCCCCTTCTTTTTGTCCCTTGCAAATCCCTGCCATGCCTTCCAAACCTCTAAATCAGGCCTTAAGGGTCCAGGTTTAACCCTTAACGATGGATTTCTTGTCAAAAACAATTAATGGTGGGTATTACAATATAATGATCTTAAATAAAGAAAGTTTTGTTCTTGATCATTGAGATTTGAAGCTAACTTCATTATCCTATAACTTACATATTATGGTGGTTGTTATATTTTCTACTCACTCTAATCGCTATCTCATGGATCAACAAGGAAGTATATTTGCCTCCTTATCAAATTAATATTTTATTACTTCTAAATACTCTTAAAAAATGACCCATGTAAATGTGTACCCATGTATCTATATTTTGAATGTTAGGAAATATAATATATTGTATAATATCATGGTATTAATAAATGATGATGAGATAAATTGAAACCTCAAAGTGCAAAATTATATAAATTGTTATTTACTAATACCTTTAATAAAAATTAAATTATCATCTCTATCTCCCTCACTATATTTATTGGGTAGTATAATAAATATTGAAACTAAGATAAATCCAAAAAAATAGTACGATTTATCTTCATATTCCATCACCAAAATTATAGGACTTCGAATTAATTACTTTTAAGTGATGTTAGTTTTAGGCATAAGTAATATATGGATTTATTATAATTGTTCATAATTTTTCGAGTGGTATGGCCTAACAAAATAAATATATCTTTACAACTTATTAAGTTTATATTGTGAAAAAACAAATTTCATATAATTTTATGGGATTATTGGGAAGATTAACTCTATGTTTTTGGGTCATAAAATTATGGACACGACACCTTCCCACTTCCATCGAAAATGATGTGTGTGTGCTTGAGTGTTTGTGTGTGTGCAAATGAACACATATGCATGTGTGAATACATGTATCTATCTATTTCTATACACACACACATATCTACATATGTATGTGTATATATATGTGTGCGTGCGTGTGTGTGTGTGTGTGTGTGTGTATACATACATACATACACACACACACACACATACATACAAACAAACATACATACATACATACATATATGAATTTTCTACAGTATACATGGAATTTTAATAATTAATTTATATCATTTAAAAATACTATGTGGATACAAAAATATGAAAGTATAAAAGTTAAATTGTATCCCACAAATTTAGAGAAGGGAAAAAACTATCCAAGTGCAAAAAATGGGTCGAGTGGATCAAGAAGGTTGAAAAAAATGACAAGTTCAATGAATAAGGGAAAAAGGAATCACTTATATGTATACCATTGAAATATATATTGGTATACCACCAATAATAGAATGTGTGAATGTATGGGACCAAATACTTATTATCAGTCCCATTACTATAGACACATAAATTTAGCAACTTATCCTTTGGCAATGAAAAGGTTGGATTTGTTTTCATAGTTTAAATTAAGATTATATAGTGACACTAATTAACACATATTTATCTCTTGCATGACTTTATGAACTCTACCCACTACTATGTCACTCATTCAACCAGTTCAAATTATCCAAAGAAAGGTTTAATTCTAATAAAATTATTAAAAAAATAGTTGTCCTCATTTATTACCCTTTTCTGATTAGTAGTTGATTTAGACATCTGCCAGGACCTCCTAGTGGAGGTTGATCTAAAAATCAAGGAAATAATCTAGACGTCGCTACTCGACTACAAAGGGTTAGCTTTTCATTGCGATAAGTGTAAATTGGAATGGGACATTTGACTACGGAAGGTGGGACCTCCAAGTGTGAGAATGGGGATAAACCAACTAGATGGATGGAGTTTCTTCCTTCTCACCTCACCATTAGTGGGCCCTTTGAATCTTTTGAAGATACTTTTTCTTATTTTTTCTAATGGTGCCCTTCAAGGGTTGTATCTATTGAGGTTATTGAGGATATTCTTCCTTAATACCTTCTGCCAAATGATCAACCCTTAACGCATAATCCTCTTGAGTTTCTTAGGATTTTCAAGGAGAGGGAAACCACTTCCTCTCCTCCTATGAACTTATTTCGACCAATAATTTATAGTGAAGTCTATCTACGATATATATGACTAAACTTGATGAAAAAAATAAGAAGAGTCATAGAAGAGTGAATGATTTTCCAAAAAAAAAAATGTTCTTTGGGAATCCCTTAGCTACATTGAAAATGAATCTCATTTTACAATCTACTTCTTTGGGATGATTGTTTCCTTGATTTTTTTATTTATTATTATTTTTATTGCATGTGTGTCAGCTACTTTTGATTCTTTAACCCTTTTTTATTCTTATGGAATTATATGTTCTTATTGGCATATCTTTTGTAATAGAGTAAGGTCCCCTGTATAAAAACCCCAACTCACCAACATATTAAAAATCAAATTTATTACATGTATGAGATTATACAATGGGGGCCAAAGATGTACTATGGTATATGATGAGTTGTATAGATGTATCCCTAATGATAACGAAATCTTTTCTTATGTTGAAATATATTAACAAGGTGATTTACTATCTCATAGGTCAAATCTAATGCGATACATAACCTATGAATGCCTATATAATTAACATTAATTCACCATTTAATCTCACACTACACTTTCAAGAGAATACATTACAAATTACTCTTTAAAAGAAATCAATAACCCAAAATTTTCTTTAGCTAGTTGCACATACTTAAAATAAGGTACCATGGAGGTTTTAAAAACATATAATTTTTTAAGTTTCTTGCTTCCTCCATTTCCAATACTTAAAATGTCTTAGAGCTATGTATTTGAAATAAAGTGTCTCTAGAATTCCAAACATCTAAGGGAAAAGGGAAACTATTTTAACATCAAAATAAAAAGACATTATATCATCATAGTATAGATTACATCTATATTATATCATAGTTACACGCACATATGGGACAAATGGGAAAATACATGTGGGAAACATAGAATACCATTTTCATAAAAAGGTATTAATAAATGATGATGAGATAAATTTAAACCTCAAAGTGCAAAATTATATCAAATGTTATTTAGTAATACCTTTCATAAAAATTAAACACCAAAATAAAAATTAAATTATCATCTCTATCTCCCTCACTATATTTATTGGGTAGATAATAGATATTGAAACTAAGATAAATAAAAAAAATAGTACAATTTATCTTCATATTCCATCACCAAAATTATAGGACTTGAAATTACTTTTAAGTGACATTAGTTTTAGGCATAAGTAATATATGGATTTATTATAATTGTTCATAATTTTTCAAGTGGTATAGCCTAACAAAATAAATATATCTTTGGAACTTATTAAGTTTATATTGTGAAAAAATCAAATTTCATATAATTTTATGGGATTATTGGGAAGATTAATTGTATGTTTTCGGGTCATAAAATTATGGACACGACACCTTCCCACTTCCATCGAAAATGATGTTTGTGTGCTTGAGTGTTTGGTGTGTGAAAATGAACACATAGGCATGTGCAAATACATGTATATATCTATTTCTATACACACACACACATATCTACATATGTATGTATATATATGGGAGTTTGTGTGTGTGTAATGTACAATCATTTCACACACACATTTACATACATACATATATGAATTTTCTAAGGATACATGGAATTTTAATATTTAATTTATATCATTTAAAAATACTATGTTCTTTAAAATATGAAAGTATAAAAGTTAAATTGTATCCCACAAATTTAGAGAAGGGAAAAACTATCCAAGTGCAAAAAATGGGTCGAGTGGATCAAGAAGGTTGAAAAAAATGACAAGTTCAATGAATAAGGAAAAAAGGAATCACTTATATGTATACCATTGAAATTGATATATATGGTATATCCACCAATAATAGAATGTGTGAATGTATGGGACCAAATACTTATTATCGCCCATTACTATAATACACATAAATTTAGAATTTATCTTTCCCTCAATGAAAACGTTGGATTTGTTTTCATAGTTTCGATTAATCTTATATAGTGACACTAATTAACACATATTTATCTCTTTATGACTTTATGAACTCTACCCATACTATGTCACTCATTCAACTAGTTCTTATCGAAAGAAAGGTTTAATTCTAATAAAATTTATTAAAAAAAATTGTCATCATTTATTACCCTTTTCCTTAGTAGTTTCATTTAGACATACTCTCCCAGGACCTCCTTTCCTGGAGGTTGATCTAAAAAGTCAAGGAAATAATCTAGATTCGTTGTGACTCAACTACAAAGGGTTAGCTTTTCATTGCGATAAGTGTAAATTGGAATGGGACATTTGACTACGAAAGGTGGGACCTCCAAGTGTGAGAATGGGGATAAACCAACTAGATGGACTGAGTTTCTTCCTTCTCACCTCACCATTAGTGGTCCCTTTGAATCTTTTGAAGATACTTTTTCTTATTTTTTCCAATGGTGCCCTTTAAGGGTTGTATCTATTGAGTTTATTGAGGATATTCTTCCTTAATACATAAATGATCAACCCTTGTGCATAATCCTCTTGAGTTTCTTGGGATTTTCAAGGAGAGGGAAACCACTTCCTCTCCTCCTATGAACTTATTTCGACCAATAATTTATAGTGAAGTCTATCTACGATATGGGACTAAACCTGATGAAAAAAATAACATAGAAGAGTGAATGATTTTCCAAAACAAAAAAATAGTTCTTTAGGAATCCCTTAGCTACATTGAAAATGAATCTCATTTTACAATCTACTTCTTTGGGATGATTGTTTCCTTGATTTTTTGATTTATTATTATTTGTATTGCACTGTGTGTCAGCTACTTTTGATTCTTTAACCCTTTTTTATTCTTATGGAATTATATGTTCTTATTGGCATATCTTTTGTAATAGAGTAAGGTCCCTGTATAAAAACCCCAACTCACCAACATATTAAAAAATCAAATTTATTACATGTATGAGATTATACAATGGGGGGCCAAGATGTACTATGGTATATGATGAGTTGTATAGATATATATCCCTAATGATAACGAATCTTTTCTTATGTTGAAATATATTAACCGGTGATTTACTATCTCATAGGTCAAATCTAATGCGATACATAACCTATGAATGCCTATATAATTAACATTAATTCACCATTTAATCTCACACTACACTTTCAAGCGAATACATTACAAATTACTCTTTAAAAGAAATCAATAACCCAGTAAATTTTCTTTAGCTAGTTGCACATACTTAAAATAAGGTACCATGGAGGTTTAAAAACTTATAATTTTTGTAAGTGTCTTGCTTCCTCCATTTCCAATACTTAAAATGTCTTAGAGCTATGTATTTGAAATAAAGTGTCTCTAAGGATTTCCAAACATCTAAGGGAAAAAGGGAAACTATTTTAACATCAAAATAAAAAGACATTATATCATCATAGTATAGATTACATCTATATTCTATCCATAGTTACATTGACTCTGATTTTTTATGAAAATACAGGAGGGAAACATAGGGGTTGGACTAGATTTATGCAGAAATTTTCACCAACACTAGGATAACTAATTCATTTTTTCTCCCAATTGTAAGGGGATTTGACGTAGGTTATACATTGGTTTGGCATGTGTTGACCAACAAGAATAGTCCATCCCAACCCATGCGTAGAATTATTGTTTATTTAATAATCATGCTTCAAGAGTGATAGTGTAGGTATTTTAGGGTTTCATTCATTTTAAATAATTTCCACACATTCACGATCCCTAGAGATAAATAAAAAATTTAATGTTAGTGTCATTGATAGGAACCATAAGTTGCAAAAATATCATTTTATGGTTGAAAACCATACATAGTAAGATAGGATAGTACTATACCTTTGAAAGATCTGTTTAGTTATGTGTAGAATCATTTTCTAGATTTGGTCCTAGAGATGAAGTATTTTTTCATTTCTAGCCATATTTCTAGCTAGTCTACATATATAAATCACTTATGTACCTCCCTAATTATTGATGTGCTTATCACTCCTCATAGTTTACACAATAATTTTATCATTCTATCAATATTAATGACATTTATACCTAATCTATATTCACTAAGTGTATGATCAATATGGATTAGTTTATTGAGACTATTCAACATGTAAGGTTCATACACCCAATAAGTAAGAAAATAAAAATTACAAAACCATATATGTTTTATTTATGGTGTAATTTTTTTTGAACCATACCATTGATCTAATCCATCATATTTGACACACCTTTTTACCCAAAATTTTTATATGTTATTCTTATTTAATGGCCTAATTTTGGTTTTCACAATTTCATAGGGTTTGATGGTTCAATCTTCTCTTTTGACCTCATTTGAGGGTTTAGTGATTATAATAGAACCGTTTGTGACATATCTTAAAATCAACAGCTCTATTTCAAAATCACTTCAAATTTTCTTTTCATATTCATAAAATAAACAAATACATTGTTTTTTGACATAACATTTAGCACAAGTTTTGTAATTGCCAAATATCTATTTTGAGTATCAAGCTTGAATATATGGTAAAATATACAATTATATGAAAATAACTAACATATTTTTTTAAATATAGATATTTAAATTGTCTCTCTTAAATTCTTATTTTATTTAAATGGCCATTTTATCAATATTGCAAAATATGACATTTTCTAAAAATCATAATTGGGTCTCTTGACTATTGGCCTTCAATTTTCTAGTTAGAGGCTTTACCCTCATTTTTTGGTTTCATGGACCATGATGCTAACGATGTAATCTATTTCTATGAGCTCATCTAGAATTACCCCACTCTTAAACATATACTTAGTAAGTTTTTTTAATGAATAAAGGCCCCTCCTAATATATACCTACAATATTCGCAATATGTTACAAATCATTTATGACATGAAACTATTTCAAAACTAACTTGTTCCGTTTCCATCATAACATCCCTACTCGTGCTCTAGAAATGTTACCTAGTCTTAATCATACAAAAATTAAGTAATCTAATGATTATTTAAGTTGTGATGATTATTCTAATAATAATTAAAATGATATTTGAAATAATGATACTTCATTTCCTATAACAAATGTTGGCATAAAAAAACTTGGTAATTATTCTTTATCTTCTATATCGAAGGAGAATGACACAATTAATTCAATAACAAATCCTTCATTTGAACCTCCTTTTTCTATGGATACTATCACAATGAAAAGACATGACACATCCATTTGTAATGTTTATCTTATACATGATGATATTTGAACTCCTTCCTACTATATATTTCTCCTATATATATTTATCCTATTATGATAGAACTTATTAAAAATATATCATATGATGTATTTGCTTCTCCTATTTTCATTACAAATGTCTTACATGCTATTATTGATGATGTGTCTTTAGATGTTACATGTGGTGATAGAAACCTAGTTCAGAATGTTATCATTTCACCTGTATCCAGGACTTCTCCTAATGTGACTATTCCTTTCATAGTTAAATATATGAGGGAGATATTTTTTTAGGAGAAACCTATATACTCCATCAAAATTATATAATGTATATGGAATTTATGCCTATTACTTTTAACGATATTATTTCTCCATATAATTCTATGGAAAATATTACATTTTCTTCTCTTATCTCTATCATACTACAAATGATTAAAAATAATAATGCTAGTGAAAAATGGGTTTTATGATAAACTTAATGTTGATCATACATATGGTGTTATCCCCATAATCCATGATACTATATCCTTTCCTTTCTCTAGTTTTCTCCTTGAGTACCTCTTTGCTCATGTCACTACACCTACCATTACTCTATTTATTTTTCCTAATTTTAAAATGGAAACAAACATCCACATAAAAAAGTTCCTTTTTCTATTCACAGGGCTTCTATTATGCTTACACTTGACACTTTATGTAATTCTCCTTATTTTTTAATTATTCTATGTCGAAAACTTCATATGATTCTCCTTTTGTGTCTCCCTCTTTATGAATATGATATAAGAATGCTTCTTGAGATTCATTATTTTACACATATATTACATCGTTGGCATCATCTATTGCTGAGTATCAATCTTAGACTTATTACAATTACAAACTCGTACACATTATGAAACTCATCTGACATGGTTGCACATAATTATTTTTAGTTGCATGTTTTAACGACACATCTCATATGCCTCGGAAAAGAGGAATATTGTTGTGTATAGATTACAAATATATGAATGAAACATATAGAATAAATGGATAAGAAACATATTTATCTATGGCTTAAATGATCATAAATATGTACAAATATAGAACATCGTAAAACACCACACATATACATAAGAATCAACTAAGGAAAAATCAAAGATATGTTATGGACATATTAGACGTTTCAATCAGTGAAAGGAAATCTACTAAAACTTTCTGAATTTTTTACATTCTTCTCATAAAAATTTGATAAATATTAAACATTTCAAGTATTTATATAAGAGGTGTGAATGCTTCATTCCTTCTTCTTAGATATAAGGTTTGTAGGTATCTTAATTTTTCTCATTTGCATTCTTCATGATTTGCAAACACTAGGAATCAATTAATAAAACATAGTGGTGAAACTAAACAAACTTCATTCCCTTTTAAACTTTTTTAGACACACTTGAGAATATATCCATTTATAATGGTGTGGTCTATGTGGTTGGAAGATAGATAAGTGGATATATGCAATATGGGGTGTTCTTGATTTCCTCTTTATTCTGTGTGGGAAGATATCAATGTGGATATATACTTTATATAATAATCTTTCCTCGTTTAAATGTTCTTAGTGAAAAAATTCCTAGGGTACCTCTCCTCAGATTTAGGTTGAACATGCACTCAACTCCTCTTCTTTGTCACCTTATGCTCAACTCAATCGGGGGAGAATGAACTAGGACCTTTACATATCTAGAACAAAATTATAATATCTTATCACAAATAGAAAAATATATCCTCCCTCAGAAAATAAAATACGTATATTCCTTCTATACTTCATCTCATTACTTTACAATGAAAAAAATTAATTTTTAAAATTACACACACACACACACACACAATATCACACACTAATACTAGGGGTGAATCATTATAGTTATAAATTCTTGTTATTTAAATATTTAATATCCACAATAGATTCAACAAATCAGGAACATATATTTTATGTGGAAACCCTTTTGGGAGAGAACCACATAGAAAATATTGCTTGGATCTACTGTCCAAATCTAGTCAGAAATATTAATTATTGTATAAATATTTGTAGGTACAAACCTACTGAATACAAAATTCCCCAATGCTAAGAACCAACTCATCCAATAAGTGATGACCAACTCATTAGACACACCAATCCCATTGTCAATCACAAATGTAGCCTATTTCATGACCACCTACTCACTGCATACACCAATCATCAACAATGCAAATTTACACCTTGTGCATTTTATTCTTCAACCTATGATGAGTGACATTTATGTTCTTCCTTCTTTGTCTTTACTGTTATTCCAGAATCTCTCTTTGGATTATCCCTCTCTCATTCATCCACTCTATTCACACCATTTCATTATGTACATCGATTTTCCTATAGCCACACTACTCATACTTCACTTGTTCCATGAAATGATCACTCTTTCTTATTCAATAATTTTGTTTCAATCTGTTTGTAATTACTCTTCCATCCTCTTTATAATTTTTCTTGATATGTCTTAATTATTAACTCCTCCATTTTCTACTTTATTCTCTCTCTCTCTCTCTCTCTCTCTCTCTCTCTCTCTCTCTCTCTTTCCTTACCAATTAATCATTATAATTCCTTGATAAGATATTTTATTTACAATAATAAACCTATAAATATCATGTTCATATCTTACAAAAATAATATATGAGATCCAAAATAGAAATTGTTGATGCGTAATCACAACACCCCTGAATGTCTGCGTAACTCAATGGGTTGAGACTCTCAATTTGATTGCAAAACATGGAGCTCCTCCCAAAGTGTGGACTTTTCGAATCAGGAGAGCTCTCCAGATGAAGGAAGGTTCCTATTCCTCTATTCAGGTACACACATTCATATTGTAGAGGATCTACTCTAAAACCTACTGTAGCTTACCAAGGAAACAAGGTTAAGAAGATGCAAGAAAATAAACCTAAACTAAAAAGGTGATACACCAAAGGAATGTTGAACACTTGCTTTCCAATTAAACACAAACCATTAAAACTATAACATAACTACCATGCATAGATAAACAAACTATAATGAGAGATCAGATGGATGCAATAAACACAAGAGAGGGTAGAAATCATCCACAAACTTATCTTATTGCTCTGATAGTTGATAATGTGCATTACAGTAGCCAAGAGGAAAAAATGCATTACAACTTGAATGGGAGGTTTGAACTCCACAAAATCACTTGCAGACAAGGGAAGAAGGGAGGGTGTAAAGCATAAATGTCCAACCTTTAGAAAATTTCCCCTCCTTACAATATATAGGAAGAATAAGAGAGAAAGGATGGAAGGATTCAAGATCCTATTCCAACTACCTGAAAAAATGCATTGAATTCACCTGAAAAATCTATGGGTTCCATGACACAACCCATGCCTTCATTAATGTTTCTTATTGGGAAAGAAAGGAAAACCAAACATCATTATGGTGGTAGATGAGAATCCTAATAGCCTAAAAAATGGTGGACTGAATTTATCATTTTTCAATAATGTTGGAGTAGTGAGTAGCAAACATTTGGAGCTTTCTAAAATTCCTTTCTCACTCAAAACTGAGCTTCCAGTCAAAAGATATGGTTGTGTGAAAGTGCTTTTGGTTTGGAGTCTATCCATGCAAGATCCATGGAAGACCCATGCATTCTTAAGATTTTTCTTCCTCTTCACTCTTGAAGTTACACCGATGATGACACATGTGGCATCATCCACGGGCCTCTAATTTATTTATTTGTGTTCTTCCTGAGTCCGTTTTTCTTGGGAGAGACAATGTCTAACCTGAGATGCGTGGAGAGCTAGCACACATTTGGGACCTGCCTCCAGATTTTTCCTTTGAAGTTGTGCCATGAGGAATGTGGAGGCTTTCACTAACGGTTGGAATTTTCAATGGCAGGTGCAAATTTTTGGACTCTGACCACGTGGCGGGTTGGCGCTCATTTGGAGACCCACTTTGTATTTCACCTCTCAAGTTACGCCGTGCTGACACATGCTCGTTCCACTAGTCCTTTGAGACTTTTCAATGGCCGGTGCAACTTTTTGGACTCTAACCACGTGGAGAGCCAACACCTGTTTGGGACGTTGCTTTGGACTTGACCTTTGAAGGTGTGTTATCAAGAAATGTTGGGGCTTCCGTGAACTCTCTTATACTTAGCCGATTCATGGCCTCGAGTGATCATTGCTTTTCTCCATTTTCCTCTTGTTGAGCTCTGATCTCCTTTAACATTGTTTGACCTCATTTTTTGACCTTTCTCCTCCATCACCGAGCCCACCTGCAACTTTGATTTTTGGGATCAAACATGAGCTCACATGGTTCAACCAACCCCTTCGTGGTTTCTCCTATACAAGGTCGTGTTTGATAGAATTTTCATGAGGGGAAAAATTGGTGAACAATTTGGTGACTCACGGGATCACTTACCTTTTAGGTGAATGGATTAGTTGCCTTGAAGTATCCATTGGACACATAGTCATGAATTATAGCCTGGTAATGATCTTGTTCCCAAAACCTCGAGCCCAAATGCTTGTAACTTGTTGGCCCTTAACCTTCTCCGCTACTTCCACTCTCAATTTCCATAAGAAAATATTGAAGGTGAGATTTATGAGAGTAAAAAATTGTCTTGATCTGGAGCATTCACCTGCTTCTGGAAATAGATTGTCGGTACACATTCACTTGGAAGCACATTGAATGCACAATGATACAACCTTGGAACAAAAAAACATGTGCCGAAGCACATAGGGAAATTGAAACCTACACTACAACAAGACAATGTGCATACACTTAGGGAATTAAAATCTTAGACTAATATTTACAAGGTTGAAACCTTCCTTTTTAGTAGCAATGTTTAAGTTGGATCCCATTGACTAGAATCAGAAGTTACTCTCCATCCAATGTAAACATCCAATGTTTAAAATGGATCACGTTGACTAGAATCAGAAGTTCCTAGTTTTACCCGATCTGCATCCCACTTCAGAACTAAGTCCCCTTCCTGAAAGGTCCTTGCTCTCACTTTTTATCAAACCATGTCTTGATTAAATCTTGATCCTTTTCCATTGTTTGAACTACATGTTCTCTGATCTCTTCCAGTTCCATCAAATGTACATACCTAGCCTCCATTGGTTCAAACTCAGATAATTCTAACTGCTTCATGAGTTCTAATGTGGGGAGATCTAATGATATAGGAAACACTTCCTCTTTCCCATAGACTAACTTGTAAGGATTGTTACCTGTTAACCTATTTGGTGTGATCCTATCAGCCCACAATGCTGATTTGATATTTGTATGCCATGTCCTTTGATTTTCATCTAGAGTTCTTCTAATGATTCTTAACAAATTCTTGTTCGTGGACTCTACCTACCCATTTCGTTGTGGGTAATAATTGGAAGAGGTGCTCAAGTAGATCCCATTCTTGACAACCCATTTTGTGATCTTGGAACCAAGAATGCCAATGCATTATCTGATATGATAGTGGCCGATACACCAAACCTAGTTCACTATCCCTTTATAAAAGTTTAGTATGCTAGAATCATTTGCTTCTTTTAGTACTACCTCCTCGGTCCACTTTTTTAAATAGTTTGTTGCCATGAGAATCCATTTTTGGCCTTGGCTTGAGTTTGGATTTATGACCCCAATGAATTCCAATCCCCATTGCATGAATGGTTCTGGTCAACTGAAATTGGGTGAAATGGAAGTGCTACTAGTCTTTCCTTGCCTATGAAGAATGCACATTTCTTACATTTTTTGATCCATGTGTAGCATTCACTAAACATCGTGGGTAAATAATATCCCATCTTCATTATCTTGAGAGCTGTTACCCATGGGGAAAAATGACCTCCAGCTCCTCCATCGTGAAACTCCTATAACACCCTCTTGATTTGACCTATTCCGATGCACCTTAGTAGAACACCATTGATGTCCCTTTTGAACAAAAAACCATTAACAAACACATATGGAGTGGCTTGTAATCTGAAAATATATCCTTTTTCTTTTCTCATTTCTTGAGGTTACAATCCTGTTTGTAGGAATTGTATCATATTTTGAGTCTAACAAGGGATAGGAAAAATATCATTTTCTTGTTCTTGACCCTCTTGTAGTACCAAAACAACCTCATTTTCATTACATGATTCATCTTGTTGACTTGACACCAGCTATTCACATAACCCCTTTCCATGGACCCACTTAGTGACTTTAATATAAATTTCATATTCCATAACATGAGTGATCCATCCTGCATGTTTCTCATTTAGATCTTTTTTCAAAAGGAAGTCCTTGACTCTGCATGAGAGACCAACAACTGAATTTTGTTGTTTGAGACAAGGTGCTTGAACTTCTTCAAGCTCTTGATTACTGCAAGGACATGCTTTTGATGAAGGATTATCTCACTTCATATTCCTCTAAACATTGACTAAAGAAGGAAACTGGTTGTTCAAATCCCTCTTTGTTTCATTGCACTAGGATTGCAGAAATTGTGTCCCCACTACCAAAGGCATAGAGCATGAAGTCCTTGGAGAAGTATGGATTGACGAGAGTTGGAGCTTGGGATATAGCCTCTTTGATGGCTTCAAAACTTTCCTTTCCCTCAGCTGTTAACCTAAATTCCATGCTCTTCTTTAGCATCAATGTTATTGGCTTCACACGAGAGGCAAAATTTGGCACACACCTACGAATAAGATTGATCCTTCCTAGAAATATCTAAGAGACTTCTTATGGCTTGGAAATGGTAATTCTCAAATCACTTCAACTCTTTCTAGGTCAATCCTCAATCCTTCCTTTGACACAATATGGCCTAGGAGATTTCCTTTATGAGCCAGGTATGTGCATTTTTTGGGATTTAATGATACCCAAAAATTCCTACATCTTTGAAATACATGTCTCAGATGAAAGAGGTGATCCATTGTGTTATTGGAGAACACACTGATATCTTCCATATATATTAGCATTATTTTTTTATCAACCCCTTGAATTCCATATCCATCGTCCTTTGATAAGTGGCTATGGCATTAGACAATCTGAATGGCATCTTCCTGTAGGCATAGGTGCCACACTTAGTGGTGAAATTTGTCTTGAACTGATTTTGTTCCTTCACCATTATTTGATTATAGCCTGAGTAGCCATCTAGCAACAAAAACCTTTCAGAACTGGTTATAACCTGCAATATTTTCTCCATTAATGGAAGTGGATAATGATCCTTGAGTGATTCCCTATTCAAGTCTCAGAAGTCCATGCACAACCTTATTTCTCCATTCTTCTTCCTGACTGGGACCAAGTTGGCAACCCAACTCAAGTTTTTGATTAGAAATATAATTCTTTCCTTATTATCTTGTTCATCTCTTTCTTCATAAGAGGCTCAATGTGTGGGTTAACTGGTCTTTGCCTCTTCTTGATGGGCTCGAAATCTTGATCCATCTCTATTCTATATTGTGAAAAATTAGGATTGAATCCTCGCAGGTCCTCATAGCTCCAAGTGAAGATGTCTGGAAACTCTTGGAAAAGTTGTGCAAACTCATATCTTTCTTGTTCAGTGGCCACCTTACCAATTTGGAGTGTCTTTCCTTCCCCAACAAAAATAGGTTCTAAATCATCTCCCTTGACCTTAATGTTTGCTTTCTCTTTACAAAATTGGTCATTAGGATTGAATATTGATTCCAGTGTCACCAAACCTCTAGGGAAGCTTGTTGGTTCGCAGCTGCACTACTTGATCCATATTTTTGCTCCAATTTATCTTGATTCCTAGCTAAGAATTCAGCCTCTTCTTGCAATAAATTGACGATCTGTTGATCATTCTCAAACACTTGGCATCTTGCGTTATTGTCTGAACTACTACCCTTATAATCATATGGATATGTGGTTGTGTTTTATCTCTTTTGATACTGTCGACACATCAAATGTTCTCTCCAACTACTGCGAAACCTATCTATAGCTTCATTCCTCTTCATGGGTATGGAACAATGTTGAAAGGTTAAAATTCTTCAATTAGGTCCCAAACACTATTTTTGTAGCTCTTGAATAGTCCATTCTTGGCAGCATTATGTCCTCTGACTTGATTCAAAATCAGCTCACTATCACCAAAGACCTGTAAGTTTTAATGCCTCTCTTTTTCTCCCAATGCAATCCATGGATTAAGGCTTCATACTCAGTTGTGTTGTTTGAGCAAGCAAACTAGAAATAGAAAGTTGAGTAGTATTTCATACCTTATGGTGAAATGAGCATAGCTCCCCTCATGTTCCTTCTCTACTCCTCGACCCATCAAAATATAAGTGCCACACTTCATTATCCTCCTTGTGGTCTAGCTTGGTGATGCTAGGAAGAGGTTGACTCTCTTCATGCAAATAATAGAATCCCAACTCAGATTCTTCCATTTATTTGTAAGGGTCAAAAACATGTCTCTTGTTTTCCCACTCGTCAAGGGTCAAGTCTGGAATGCATGTGATTTTGGTATCTACTTCATGGGTTCTTGGAAGATCTTCTTGATCAAAAGATGAACAATTCACATTGATTGGACTCGGTGTGTGAGGCTCTATGTGAAATTTTTCTATGGGCTCAGACCATATTCTAGCCTTTAGCTACATACCTTGTTTTGAATAGCATGTGCAACCAATCAATAGAAAAATAGCCTCCAATTTTGGAAGTGAAGTCTCTTGACAAGCACAATGCAAAGAGTGGTGGGAGGTCAATCACAAACACATCCTCCAGAACTGTGACATTTGGGCATGCATATAGTGTTAGGATTAATGCTTTGATGACCCCGACCATTCCTACTTTATCCCATCTAGTTGTACTACTCCTCTCAGAAATGGCTCATACTTTAGACCTAATTGATCTGATATTTGTTTCAACATCAATGAGGTACTTACACCAGAATCGATCATGTAGTTATGTACCAAGTGGTTCCTAATAATTAATGACACATAGAACAGTGGAGGCTTCAAATTTTCTCTTGGTTGACCACCACCTTGTTGCACTACATTAGTGAGAACTTTCTCCTGACCTTGGTTTGATCCATTCGAGGTAGACCAATTGGCCATTGCAACTTGCAAAAATCTTGTTTTCCTGGGATTCCCAGTGACTCCCACATGGAAATGTTCACATGTGTTTTCTTCATCTGATCAATAATGTTAAAGGGGCATGAATGTTCCTTTTGTTTCCCCTTACTTGGCACAACCTTCTCGGGAGCTTGAACAGGCACATGTGCTTTTTACATGAGTGTCTTGGGCTGATTTTTCATGTTTGGGGCTGAATTTGGTCTACTAAATCCTTGTTGTGTAGGAGTGGGATGAGAAACAACTAGATTAGATGGTTGTCCTCCTTAATGTTTCTCTTCTTTGACCATGTGTTGATAGCTACACCCTGAAAAGGGGGTTGATTAACTCCATAGAAGTCTTCTGTGTGCTAATTGACCAATGTGGTTTCCATTAGAGGTGCCTCTAGATAAGTTTCTTGTTGTTGATTTCCTTCTTGTCTTGGTTCTTGGGACATGCCGATGGTTTGTACCATTAAAACTTGATTCAATGCAACCATTGAAACACATTGATTGATTGTGAGGTAGATTATAGGGGTAACACTAGTCATACTCCTGTGCCCTATTGTTTTGTGTTGGAAACAAATCCCTCTATGTTGAATCCACGTTTGGATCATATGGTCAGAATGGCCTAACATCTCGAGGTTGTCCTTGGCTCTGATTTTGATTTCTAGCCTTGAGATGGTAGTTTATTTTTCTAGTATGGGGGTCTAGATTGGTATTGATTTGGAGGTTGATATGGTCTAGAACTTTGGGCTTGTTGTCTCTTAATAGTCACTAGCTCATTTCCTAGGTTATGTAGTTGTTTCATAACCTCTTGTAGCTCTTTTGAAGTGCTTTAATAAGTAGAATCCTCACTATTTCTTTGATTCCTAGGGGCTGGAATGGGATTTAACTCTAGTGTTTGGCTAGTTGTAGGAGCTCCTAGTTCTAGATATAGAGGCAAAGGTGGCTTAGGTGCAAATTTACCATCCTGAATTAAACAATTTTGAGCTCTAATAGCAATATTATAGGTGGAGGGTATAGTTATACCTCCCATTTATTAAATCAACATAGAAATATTAGAATTTAAATCCTTAAGGAAGTATAGAAAAGCACCTTCAACTATTAGTCTCACAACCACTAGAATCCTATCCCACGTCCTCTAAAAAATTGTTCATTAGGAGCTGTCTTGATGGTTGTTAGTTGTTCCAACAAGGATAGATTGTCCCCTTTTTGTCCAAATTGATTATGAAGAGCTATGGACAGATGATCCCAATTCTAGATAGACCCTATTGTTAGACTCCGACCCACTTTGAATTTTCAAATGCTGACTCAAACATGTGACATTAATCTTTCTCCCGGGGTTGCGGATTAGTTTATAACTTTGGTCCTTTTTCACAAAAATGAAAAAAAATTCAAATGTTCCGTTGATCTACCTCTCCACCTATGTCTTGAAAAATGGCCACGTGTCCATCTCTAGGGTCAAAGTAAGACTTTTTCCATGCCACTTCATGTTTGTTGAATATCCAATTAGATATTATTAGGACGTAGGGCCAATTTGGTATTTTTTACAAATGTGACGAAAGTGACAAGTTTCAAAAAAAAGACCCGCTAGGCCACATCCAATCTAAAAGGACCACATTTTCAAAGATGTTGGGACAAATTTAGATAGGAAAAACACCCATCAAATAGTAAGATGCAGGGGAAATTCACCATTTGCGCTCAGAATTGAATTTTTCTTTAAGGACAAAGAATTTGTAAATAATTCATGGCTCGACAACAATCCACGACCATAGAGAAGGATTTACAATACCACCTTAGTAAATATAAATCTTTCACACACTAATACAGGGAGACAAAGAAAACCTCAAACCATGCAGACTGAGATATTTTGAAAAAACTCGAGAGATTAAATTGAGCACCAACATCAGCTCTAACTTGGGGATGGGCACTCCCTACGAGTTTTGCAAGAACAACAAACCAGACTATGTGCCAAAAATCCATTAGCGCAATGGAGTCAAGATAAATCTTGCAGTGTAGAAAGATAATAACCAAATCCCCCAAGACGAATAGAAAAAACAACAAAAACTGGTCACCAGGGACCAGGAAAAACCAAAAAATAAAAACATGAGAACAGAACAAAAACCGAAGACTATACACTATACAATGATGCATGCCTTGATTCTGAGAAAACAATCAAGGAAAATTTTCAAGTGCCTTCGATTTTTTATATGACCATGCTAAGCAGTTCTGATATGTCTTTAACAATTGGTCCTATTATTGTTTCTCTTTTCCATCCAAGTTATTATCTGACCACATTTTTTAGGCTTATCCTATATTCCTAGGTCAAGTTTTTCAACATCTCTTGAGGTTGCATCAAACATAAAAGTGCCAGAAAATCAACTCTACTCAGGATATCTGCATTTATCAATTTCATACTCCTTGAAAAAACATAGCTCATAGAGTTATCAACATCAATGTCTATGTGCAATACTTCATAAGAAGCATTGTTGGGGTCCTCAATGAGATATAACATTTTCATTTTACCATATAACTTCACAAGGCTTCCCTCAATTGGTATGGTTGCATAATACATGTCCATTTTCACACTTCCACCCACACTAGCTTCCCACTTTCTGGATAATAACATCCCCCATTTAGCAGACAATCCACAATGACCACATTCAAGGTTAAGTACTTGCCTGGATATGCTACCAATTGCACTACTAAACCCTTGACACATCCAACTACTAGCACCTCTCTTGAATCCATGGTAGTACATTTCCCATAAGTTATTGTTACTTTGATATTTAACTCATTCATGACCTCAAGAGGCATTACATTACATGAGGCTCCTGAATCAAACATGTAGTTATGTAATAGCCTATCCTTAATAATCAAAGTAGTAAAAAATGGATCCACATTCAGCTGAGACTCAACTAGAGAAGTTCCCAAATAAACCTCAGGTGGTTCACCCAATTCCTCCAATGCTTGTGGTTTTTCTAATTCTGCAATGGCAGGAGGAACCTCTACATTGTTTACATTTTTACCCTGGGTGACCTTTTCTTCCTTAAGCCCCAAATACTCAAATGCCCTCTTCTTATGCTCAGGGATTCTAAGCAATTCAACAATAGGAACAATAATCTTGATCTAACTCAAGATTTGGGCTATGTCATAAGGAACATATTTGGGTAAGGCAGTATTAGGAGGAAGGTTTACAAATTCATCTGATGGCACATGATTTTTCATAGTCTGAGCATGGGGAGGAAGACAAGTTTTATTTTGGGTGAAAAATCCTTTTCCAGATGCATCTTTTTTAGGGGTTTGGTTAGGGTTATTGGTAAGCGCTAGAATTTTTGGCTTTGGCTGAGGCCCTTCCCCTTTGACAAATTTTCTTCTTGTATTAGATTCTTTTTCTTAGGCAAGTATTGCATTCATTAACAATTGTATGTCCTCTTCTACAGGAATTCCTCCATCATACTTTTTAATCATTAATTCCCTTAAGTAATCAAAATCATTATTAGGCAACTAAAAATATTTTCACGAGATTACGAAAAAATTTCCACTAAAAATTTATGTGACCACCACCATGAAAAATCATCAATACTCCAATATGTCCCAAAGGTTCGAGAGCATGAACCTTTCGCTCTGATACAAATGCAATGCCCATATTTTACACACAAATACAATAGTAAAAATATCAGAATAATATTTTTGACTTACATTTCTCACTACACAACACCACAAGCGCTCCAAGTAGAGAAACTCAACAACACATAAGACACTTACATAATTCATGGAATCGCATAGACACACGACAACACCATATATGTAGTGTCGCTTCCCTTGGACACCTTGTGATATTGATCTTGATACTGCTAACTATATTATGGACATTGTTATAGTTTAATTTAGTATGATGTTAGATGTTAGATCATGGTTTATTATGGACTTTGATTCAAATATGGTGCATGATGACTATTAGAGACATTTTAGATATTGATGTGGATATATTGTTTGACATGGTTATATTATAGATGTTGACCAAACTTGTGATATTTGGATATTTTGAGTAGACCTAGAAAATGAGAATTGAATTAAAATTGATGATGAGATAGTTGTGGATGAAATTGTAAGTGATATTGTCTTGATGATTGTTATGATTCACATATATGTCGATGATCTTAAAATTATATTTATATTCATTTGGATGTTCTAATATGGCCACGAGGCCAAAGGAGGTATTTGTATTTTGTAGGTTTAAAATATCACAACAAACATCGAGGATTGGAGACCAACCACTTTGGAATTCTAGATGAATTCAACAAGGTCACCATGGAAACTGTATTGTTTGTGTGTGTTTGATTGTGTTAGGGATTCCCATGGGGTAGGGGGATCACCTTTAAATGTGACCAAGGGGTTTTATGTATTTTATTTTATTTGGTTCCTTTGTTAATGTTTGCATGTGTTTATTTTGTGGTGCTTTGACCCCTTTCATTATTTATTAAATGGTGTGTAATATTGTGAGTAATCTTGTTGTTAAGTTAATTAATTAAAATATGTCATAAGAAAGTAATTAATAGAGTTGTTGGCCTTGAATTAAAGTGTTGTAAGAAATGTGTAAGGGATATGTAAGTTGATTTTAGAGTATGAAACACTCCACCTTCTTAGAAATTCGAATTTGTCCTTGGAAGCTGATTTTGGAGGCTTGTGGGACAAGTTAAACTTGTCCCATACCTCTTAAATTTATTTACCAACCTTGCCTATGGTTGGAGGGTTAAATTTAGACCTTCTTTGTGCATTTTTGTAAGTCAAGCTGAATGTTTTAATTGCACTTTCTTACATATTTTTAATTTCAGTCCTTATGGGGTGTGGGCTTGTCTTGGAGTGTGTAAGTAAGTTGTCATATTATTCACCCACCTATTTATTGTGCCTTGGAGATTGAAGTTGACTTATGAGTTGGAGTTGAGGATGTGTGATGTGGCATCCCACTTGGATCCACCTCATCCTCTTCTCTTCCCTCTCTATATATTGAATTCCTTAGCTTGTTTTTGGGGTTGCTTCACTTTTGCATACTTCATTTGGGGTGAATTATTTTGCTGTTTGGAGCTCTTGCTTTTGGAGAAAGTTTGCAGAATTTTTATAGGCCTATGTTTCATTGATCTTGGGTTGTTTTGCATTGGAAAGCTTGTTGTTTAGAACTTGGAACAAAATCCATTATGGAGAGGTAAGAGCTTGGCTCTTGAAATGCTCTTCTTTTATTTGTGTAAATGTTATTATTGTGAATGTTTTGGCATGTGTGTGGGTTGTTTGGGTAGATGGCCTATGAATGGTGTAGGAGAATACTATGGGGTATTTCTGTGGGAGGCATAAGTGTTTTGGGGAGGTATAAGTGTGGAGGAGTTGGGATTTGGGTTCCACCTTACAAAGAAATATCTTGCATTTATTTACTCGTTATGGGGTGCCATAAGAGGTTGGGGAGGCATAAGGAAATGTGAGGAATAAGGGGTACTTAGGGGAGGCATAAGGGTATGTAAGGGATTTGAAATTATATATATATATATATATATATATATATATATATATATATGGCGGTTGTTCTCAAGTGGTGATACCCATTTCAACTTGGGAGGCATAAGAAACATCCCCCATAGTTTCTTGCTCCTTTGGCTTGCATGAGGAATCCTGAGTGTTGTTTTTTTGTCTTTTATCTGTGGTTGCAAACTGCAGTTTTGTTTTGGACTGTGTTTTAAATGTGAAATTGCATGTGTGTTGTGGAAGCCTATTGTTTCCATGAGTTGAAACACATTTCTTATTGCACTATGGTTGGGGCTTCAGTGCCAGTGAAGAAGGATGGATTCTCTTATTCATTGGATATCCTTGTTGGTGGAGAGTGTTTCCTTTCCCCTACCTTTGTTGTGATCAAACTAGAAAATGGAGGATCTTCATGTTGTTGTATTGGAGCAAGGGAAAAAGACATGTTTGACAATCCCTGATGAGATTATTTCTTATTGTAAACTTTTTCCCACTTGAATCGATGACCTTGTATATTATTTGTGATGGAAAGATGTTTTGTATTGGCTATGAAAGTTTTAATTCGAAATGTGAAAGAGATATACTCTTGTTTTTATTTTGAAAGAATGAGAAAGAAATTGTATCCTGTATATTAAAATTGAGGAATGAAATAAGTTGTAAAGTTATCTTTTTTTTGAATCAATAAAAGATTGTATTACTTTTCTCAAATGACATTATTAGGTATTGAAATTGGATTGATGAATGTATTTTGAAATTTTGATTGGAAAGATGAAAAAGGTGAATATGTATGGAGAAATGTCATAATGCTCTGTTCTTTAGAAATGAATGTTTTAGAAATTAGAATCATAATTTGGCATTTGAATACTTTTATTGAATCAATTTAATGTGTTAGATTAGATCTGGAATGAATTCTAATACTTATAAGATGATAAATGGAAAATATATCTTTTCAATTTGATCTCTCATTAGTTGTTTTCAAAACTACAAAATATTAATTAATAATGTGCGGATGACTCTAAAAACTATAGAAGACAAATGAAATGACAAATTGAAAATATATCTAAATGATCAAAAAATCTCAAAATTTAATTAGACCTTAACACTTAAGAAATTATTATAGAATCTTTCAAATTGGGCAAAGGAAAATTTTATGACATCTTGCTGAATAAAAAAACTGATAATTTGGAATTGCAAATCAATCAAACAAATAACCTCACAATCCAACCTAAATTCCTCCAAGTGCAATCCTCCATGTCTATTTGACATGTTGAGAAAGAAAGAATGTTGAAATTGAACAAAAGTTTATAAGTTAAAAATACCAGTTCACATTTTAGCAAATTTGTAGAACGTTTTTCTCAAAATTGACCCTTCAAACTTTATCAAAATTAAAATTTTATGCTTCTTGAGCAAAGAGGAATTTGAGATCTTTCCAAAAATTCCTCGTTTGCCAAAAAATGAGTTCCCTATCAAAATTTATGGCCTTCTAAGGTTTTACTTCGTTTGGCTTCAAAAATAATCTAACTATCAAATTTAAATGAATAAAATATTCTTGGGTGGACCCGGAGCTAAAAATTTCTGTTTTTCCTTTTTGCCAAAAAAGTGCAAATTCATGAATTTTCTTGCTGCTCCACTGACCCGCAAGCCTTCATTTTGTCTAAAATTGATTTAAGTCCAAAAAAAAAATAAAAATTATTTGTAAATTTTTCCTCCATGGCCCCGCCACCCTGCAACCAATCCTTGATTGACACATGGCTTCATTATGTGCTAGCGGATGCTTAGATCAATTTTAACCTTTCACACTTTCAAAAATAAATTTTGAAAAATTTGTAAGTTTTCCCCGCAACCCCACCGGCTTGCAGCGAATCAGGTGCTGCCACGTGGCTTCACGAGGCATCGGAGGAGGAGTGGATCTTTTTAGCCTTAACACTTCAGAAAACTTTTGGGAAAATTTTGTGAAATATCCTCACGCTGCCCCGCCAACCCGCATCCAATGGAGTGCTAACACGTGGCATCTTCTCGCATCGGTGGAGGCACGGGTGAATTTTACACTTTTCACCCTATAATAAATTTATTTTATCCCCTCCTCCCTAATTTCTCCATGTTGGCTTAGGAGGCACCATGTTTCCATTGCGATCTTGCGGACTTGCAAGCTGGCGGGCGCATGGGTGCAAAGGTGGATTTTTCTCCACATGAAGGAAATTTTCCAAAACTTCTTCCCCAATCTCCCGAACTACGTCTGGTAAGAGATTTCCTCCCCACCCCTGCCGACCTGACTCCTCCTCCTCCTCCGGGAAAAATTTCTCCTACAGCCCGTAAACCCACCCCTGGGGAAAATTTTCTCCCGTAGGCCCACCGGCCGTCTATGGGAAAATTTTCCTCTCAAGGTCTAGTGACCCATAACTTTTGAAATACAGGAGTTAGGAGGACTTCTTTATATCACTTGAAAGGTGAGAAAATTTCCTATCTAATGGGAATGTTTCAAAATATTTCAAGTGCATTAATTTTGGGAAAAACTAGGTTAAATCTCTTAATCTTGTTAAGGGGTGGGAGAGTTAGATTCAAGATAAAACAACCCTCTAGGAATGGAATTAGTCTTTATTTTAATAATTCATTTTCCAAAAAAGTTTTCTTTACCCTCTACTATGCACACCATTGGCTCCCAATCAATATTTTGATCTAAAAACTCCCCTTTGTTCTACATAAATCTTCTGACTGATATCATCATCAAACACTTGCCAATGTTTAATGTTGTCAGGGATAGATGGCCTACTCAACACGTCAACATCATATTCACAATATGGGGACATTGCACAATTATCAAACCAAGATTCCAATACTACAAGTTTGTCTACCAAATCATTGAACCTCCTATCATGATGCACAATATTGAATGAATCAAACATCTCAATGAGATCCCAAGCAACATGCTTGTATTGTTTCATTCACTATTTTTTGTGGCATAAAGCTTTCGAACTTGCTTTACAATTAATTATGAATCTCCTTTGACAATGATGTCTTTAACACCTAATTTCCAAGCAATCCTTAGACCTAACAACAATGCCTCATACTCAGAAATGTTGTTAGTGCACTCAAAGTTGAGTTTGAAAGAAAAGACAAACTCTTATTGGCCTGGAGAGATCATAACAACACCAGCACCATTTCCAAACTTGGAGAAAGCTCCATCAAATAATAAAGTCCAAGGAGAGCCTTCCTACTCAAGACACTTGCATTCTTCAATCTTGTGCTCTTTTCCATCAAAAAATCCTACAAAGTTATCATCATCAACACTTGCGTACAATACTTCATAAGATGCATTGTTGGGATCTTCAATAAGGTGCAACATCTTCTTCTCTCCATACAACCTGACAAGGTTTCCCTCAATTGGGATGGTATCATAGGACATGTCCATCTGAACACTCCCACCAACACTTTCAACCCATTTTCTAGATAACAACATACCCCACTTGGCTGGGCAATCAATAATAACAACATCAAGCATCAAAATTTTACCTGGGTAAGATGTAAACTGCACCACTAGATCTTTCACACATCCCACCACTGAAAATTCTTTGGACTCCATAGCAGTACACTTCCCATATACAGCTATTACTTTATATCCAGCTCATTCATGACCTCTAGAGGCATGGCATTGCATGATGCCCCTGAGTCAAACATACAATTGTGTAGCAATCTTCATTAATGATCAGAGTGGTGAAGAATGGATCCACATTTAGTTGAGACTCCACCAAGGATGTACCAAAATAAACCTCAGGTGGTTCACCTAGTTCCTCCAACACTTTTGGTGTCTCTAATTCTTTAATGAGTGTTGGAATCTCCACAATGTTTATATTTCTACCTAGGGCACTCTTCTCTTCTTTCAGCCCCAAATACTCAAGATCCCTTTTTTTGTGCTCATGAATCCTAAGTAATTCAACAATTAGAACTAAGATCTTGATCTAACTCAAGACTTGATCAATATCATAAGGAAAAAATCTTTGCATGGCAACATTGGATGGAAGGTTGATATAGTCATTAGATGGCATAGGATTTTTGACAGCTTAGGCATGAGGAGGGGTATGAGTTTTGTTTGGGGCAGCAAGGCCCTTGGAAGATGCATCTTTCTTAGGAGCCTCTTTAGGAATATTTGAAACCAATGGAGTTTTTGGCTTGGCCTAAGGCCATGTCCCTTTGACAACACTACTTCTTGTGTATTACTCCTTTTCTTGGGAAACAACAGTGTTCATCAACAACTGCCTATCCTCCTCCTCAGATGGGATTCCTCCATCATACTTATTTATCATTAAAGCTCTTAAATATTCAAAGTCATTATTGGGAAATTCAAAATCTTGTACAATATCTACTTCTAAAGTATGAGAGGGAGGAATAATAGGTACCCGATGGATGCAATCCCAAAAATCAGCAGCAATTCTAGCACTTATTACCTCATTTGAAGTTGCCCCTTGTTGTGAGCTCGTGGAGCAACCCATCATGCAAACATCATCATCATTATCATCATCAGCTTCTTCTTCTTCTTCTTGATCTTCCTCACATGGAGCATGGGGAATGAAACATATGTCACACCACTCAATGGCATATGTCGCCTCCACAAAAACTCGATAGTAAAAGGATCATGAACCATTCTATTTTCCTTGGCCTGGGCTTGTTTATTTCCAAATCCAATAGGTCCATTTCCTTTTTCATCAGATCTCTAATCATTTATATGATGATTTTTAAACTTTTCTTGGCCTTTTTTCTTATATTGACCTTTTGAACGGGGCAATTTGTATGATATTTCTCTGACAACCCCTTCCAAATTTTTCACAACTTCGTCCAAATCAGCAGACTTACTTGTTTGAGGATTTTCCAGGTTAATTAGTTTTACACCCTCCCTTTTTGGAGGTTTTCCAATTGCGTTGATGTTGTTCTCTATTTGCAGACCTATGGTGAAGGACTTCCTCAAATTAGTAGGGTTTTTGTCCCTCAAGTAGTAAGCATATTTTTATCAAATGCATCTAAATATTTGATCAAACATGATTCATCACATGGCCTTAAGATAACAATAAATATCCTCAAGGTATTGTTAAACCTTGTGTTGAAATCATGTATTGACTTATTAGTATTCTTTTGATGTTTTCAAATTATGATAGAAGAAACCTAGGGTCAGTTCTATCACCATCTATCACCATACTAAAATCTAAATGCATTGTTTATTGCATCCTCTTCCAAAGTATGGATAAAAAATTTATATATACATCTTCATGTTCAATCTCAAAGTATTCCATCATATTGATAAAAAGATTTAAATGTTTGTCACCATTTATAGAGTTGTTTCCTTGGAACTTTGGTAATATATTTCTTACATCTTGGGAAGTACATTTGGATAACTAACCCATCCCTCGTAAACTTTATAGGACCAAAGGTGTTTACAACAAATGGAGTTTTGGGTGGGGAAGGGCCATGTTGTTCTAGGAGGTGACCCTGGAGGGGAGAAAATTGATAAGGGGTAGAGGGTCTTTAAAACACAGGAGTATAACTTTCAAAATGGATATCCCCTAAACACCTTGTTTCTTGGAAAACCCTATCAACTTCTAAAAAGATATGGGTAGGATGAGAAGAAAAATTTTCAAATTCAAATTAAGGCCCCTCTCCAGTTGGAGAATTCAGTTCCACAAAGAGGCTACTGATTCAAAATAACTTGAATGGCGTATTTAATGATAGGCCGATCACTTTCATCAATGGATATCCCTTTTCATGTCTATTGATATCCAACAACTCTCGAGGATATTCTTCCTTCTAACTTTGTTTTTCCTAGCTATGGAAATAATGTCCTAGCATGATCTCTAGCAAAGAAATATCTTCTTCCTTCCAGCTTTGCAAAGATTCATAAAAAGTATCACTTGAAAGACATTGAGAAACTGGTGTTTATCAAGAATCAGATCAATAGGGAGTCGCCACTAAGGATTTCCACCTTAGTTGTGAAAATGCACTAAAATATGATCCGTCAAATGTTTGTCAATACTAGAAACTAGAAATGGAGTGATATGAATTTTCTTTACCCAAATTTATCAATGAAAGCATGTGCACTTGGTGTAGAAACTAAAAGAAAGACATTTGAACTTGGAAATACTTCTTACAGGCCCGAACATAAGATGATGTTTGAAAAATGTATTAGCACTTAGAGCATTTAAGAAGTGTTTTACGAGGGTTTGAATATGAAATGTAACCACTATGTCCCCGGAAATGATGCCTATAAGGTGTTGGTACCAAAATTGATTCTCCCTCAAAGATGAGTAGAATCATAGGTTTTTCAGGAAGATTAGAGACAAGCAGAGCATGTAGTGTGATTTTGTAGCCAGGGATGAAATGTAGCTTTTTCTTTGTCACTCAGATGTGGGGAAGTGGGTAACACCCTCAAGATGATTTTACCTATCCTCACTAATTTATGGTTGTGCCTTTCAACCAGGGTGAGAGGACCCTTTTTGTATCGTGTTGTTTGTGGAGGAGATGGAGATGTCCTTCCTTATGAAATTTTTTAAGAAGACCTTGAAGAAAATATGATCAATGCAACAAAACCTAACTTTGATGAGTTGTCACTCTAGATAATGGTGATATTTTCTAAGAAAGGTTCAGGCCACTAAAGACAATGAAAACCTGATTGTTTCTACATGTTTTGGTAGTAAAAATTATGCATTTGTATACACACATGAAAAACATGGGTAGTATGGGTATGATTGTTTATTTTTAACTAAATTTTTGGTTGGAGGTGAAGAAGGATAAAGTTGATTATACTAGACCTTTGGAGGGACTTTACAATAATGAGCAACTTCACAATAGAAAGCTTCAGAACAGTTAAGACATTCCTTCAACCAGAAGGTGTGCTTCACATTTTCACATAATCTTCAAGACTCCAATATGAAGGCTCAATTAGAAGACTCAATTAAACACTATAGTTTCTTATTAACCATGCCTAAGGTACACCCAAAGACTTACAGACAATATTTATCAACAAATGACAGTGAATTGATTTTAAATTTGTTTATCTCATCTAAGATGAAGGCTCTTCTTGAAATGAAATTTAAAATACCATTAAACTATCACAGGGACGAGATCCTGTGTGATTTCACAAAAATTTCAGTATAAGATTACAATAGGAATGAATAAAACTATTTGCAGACATTCTAAAATAAAGTAGACACTAATTTCTCAGAGTCAACACATAATAACTCAAATTTGATTAGACTTATTAGCAGGGGAAAATTTCTACAACAATCTCGAGTTTGTCAATGGATGTACACTCGCAACCATCTTGACACAATCAAGTTTAACACAAAAGAGATAAAGAGGTTTCTCAGACAGTCCCTTAAAAAGATGGGCTCTATCAAGATTTTCTCTTAGAAAATCAGTTCTGACCTCTAACACTCCAACATTCCAACCTCCAACCCTTTTCATGGAAAAATCATGCCTATTTATAACATTTTACAACAGAGCCTTTTCCCCCAAAAATCCAAACATTGAGTGTACTAGTGCTCATGCCATGATCTCGATCGTGATTCCCATAATCATATCTATAAAAAGTTGTCAAGTACTCGGGGGTAGATTTCTTCAAACATCTCCCACATTAAACTCCTTCTAGTAGATAACTTTTCCCTTTACTCCCCAACCACTTCCACCCCTAATCTATCCAATTTGGTTCTTTGCATTCCCGGGGAGAAAAATGGAAGATCATATTAAGCCCAGAGGTCAAATTTCATCTTAATGGTAAAAGACGTCCCCAGATTTTTCTCACCAAACTAAGATATCAACAGATATTTCACGTGCCAAGGAAAGAAAAATCGGGTCGAATCAAATAGTTAGATTGCATATTTAATGGTGAGATACGTTTATAGATCTTCCCCACAAAACCAGGCCTCCAAATTAATGTTCCTCTTCATTTGGCATGTAGGAGAATCCAATAAATGATAAAAAACCATAAGAATATGAATCCCCAACAGCTCTGGAGTGAAAATGGCAAAAAAATCAGATACAGATACACAACTGCCATTGATTTCTATTTTTAATTTGGATCATCCACATGGGAGATCCACTTTAAAACAGCCTTGGGTTCCTTTTTTCCTTTTACAATTTTTAGAAAAATGTAAATTTTTCACATTTTTCTCCACACCTCCACCTTGAGAAATGAGCCTGACACGTGTCCTAAGGTGGGTCCCAAAGGAACCATGGCCAAATTCTACTATTTCACCTCTTTTTTAGAAAAGGGAAATTTTCCAAGTTTCCCCGTAGCTCTTCCTTCCACTTTTAGTTTATAATGTGGGTCCCAGCTGAAACCACGCTTCATTTACACTTTTAACTCCTTTCTCCACAAAAGGAAAATTTTCCAAATTTCCCCCGAAAGTCTGCACCTTCACCGTTGACCGCGGAATTTTTTTGACTATTCTCTATCAGGCCTGTGGGCCATTTAAATGTTTTAATCCTTTTGATGAAAAGAAAAAAAAAATCCTAGTTGCCTCGGATGGTCTGCTTCCCTACCCCTTTGAATTTTCAAACTACTACGCATCACAATGGCGCATCTTGAGATGTTGCCCAAAAGTTGAGACCTTGAATGAGTGTGGGCTCACCACATGTCCTGGCTAAGAAAAAATTGTTTAAAGCCTTAAAGCTCAGTGGAAGGTGCCATGTGCTAGGTCCAGGTAATCCCCTTTGGCCATTGAAATTCCAAGAAAAATGAAAGTGAGCGGAGGCCTCCAGTGTCCTCTCGACAACTCCAAGGCCAAACCAAAAATTAAATCTTCAAATGAGAATCATTCTTCCACGTAGGAAAGTTTTTGGTTGAGGTGATCCATAAAATTTTAGAGTGCCCCAAGCCATGTCCAACCAAAAGAGGCCACATTTCCTCTTTATGCAAAAATTAAATTTGACCAGAGAAACACTCGTCAAAAATTTAAAATGTAGGAAGACAACTATTTGATCCCGAGATGAAATTTTCTCCAAGGACGGAGAAATTAAAAATGTTACAAGGCTCAAATATATTCCTCCGAGCTACATCCATTCATTTTTCTTCAAGTATTTAGGGAAAAAATGACAAGGACAGAAAGTCCCAACTATGGAAAATGGAAAGAATGGGACAACCCAAGTTTATACACCCAAATACAAATCCTTTTCATATGAAAAAGAAATGAGGAATTTTTTTTTGATCTATACGTGATCCTCGATCTAGGAAAGGACTGATTATAGTAATAAAAGGAAGGTGGAGACCTTTCAGGCACAATATGGGAAGATAAAGTGTGACAGATCGTAAGTTGATAGTTTTTTAACGACAAAATGGGGTGAGACTATTTTGAGCACCAACATAGACTATTTTGGATACATTTAGGACAAGCTAATCTTTTCCCACACCTTTTAAAGTCACCCACCCACCTATCCTATGATGTGAGGGACTTATTTTAGGTCCTATTTTGTGTTTTAATGAAGGAAAAGGGCAATTGATTTCACTTTTCTTACATGGGTAATTTAATTTTGTCCTTAAGGGTGTGGGTTGGGTTGAGTGTGTAAGAGGGTGGTCTTTTCCCCAACCACCAATTTATTATGCTTTGGGGTATGGGTTTGACTTTGGTGATGTGGGATGGAGAAGAAATGATGTGGCATCCTACATGGAGCCACATCATCTCCCTCTCCCTCTTTTCTATTTATTGGAATTTTTGTGAAGTTTTGGGGGTTACTTTCTTGGTTTTGGCTCTCTCATTTTGGAATGCTTTCTTTTTGGAGTGCTTGTTGGAGTTGAAGATTTCTTGGAATTTCTTGAGCTTTGAGGATTTTGGGACTTGATTTTGAAGTGGATTCTTACTATGGAAAGGTAGGGTCTTGCACCCTTGTTTTCTTCTCTTTCCTTGTATGTTTATGTGTTGAATAAATGTGTTTTCTTTCTTGATGTTGTTGGGTAGTGAAATGTCCTTAGGATGTGTATGAGATAGTGAAATGGGGATGAAATTTTTGGGAGGCATAAGAGTTTCTCTTGGGTATTTAGGAGGGAGTGGGTTGATTCCCCACATTATTCTAATTGTTTTATTTTGTTCATTTTGGGAGCCATAAGAGAGAGGGAGGAATAAGAGTGAGGGAGACATAAGAGATTTTGGGGTTGATTTTGTTTTGGAGGTTTTTGAGGTGGGAATCCAAACCCTTGGGAGGCACAAGGGTATCCCCATATGTCTTTCTCTAATTGTCTTATTTTATATCCATTTTTTATGGAAGTTATTGTGTTTAAACATGAGTGTTTTTTGGTTATTTTCTTGTGTGAATGTTGTTTGAAATTAAATGTGGAAGCCTTGTATTTTTTGCCATGGTTGTAAAATATTCCATATTGTCTCATTTTTGGGGCTTGAGGGATAATGAGGAAGTAGGATTGACTTCCTCAATAGAGTAATGGTTGGATGTAGAGTGTTTCCTACTCCCCCATTTTTGTTTATGTGTTTGATCTTGAAAGAAGGTGGAGTTTAGATGATGAAGGCTTCTTGTGCATTTGGAGAAATGAATAATGGACTCTCTTGTTATATTTATCATGTTGTATCCATTATATATGGAAGTTTTGTAAAATTGTATTTATTTAGAGTGAAGATTTTACTTGTGTCATTATCAAACATATGTAATCTTATTAGGTATTGTAAATGAAAACATAAGTTTTAAAATCATTCCATTACTTGTTGGAAAGAGAAACAATTTTAGTGTAACAAGTTATTGAAATATTTGAAATGTGATTAAAAAGGAAACAACCTTGTTCTCATTTTAGTTGAGTTATTGTCTTAGATAGGTGTGTTGTGCTTGTTTTAAATCTATTAGAAAATCTTATTGGAAGTTCTTGTGGGAATGTTTGAAAACTTGTATGTTGTAATAGAACAAATTATTAATTCATATTACATTACTTGAAAGGCATATAATACCAAGACAAAATATATGTGTTTATCTTTTTGTATTAGTTGAAAGAAAGTTTAAACTTTATATGAGTAGATGGGAAAGCTCTTAAATTCTTGTTTGTTATTCACCTTATCAAATAATATATTGATCCCTTAAAATTTAGTTGAGCAAGGGAATCTATATAGTCACAAAGTAGGCCATAGATTTAGTGGATTATATAAATGTGTTGTTAAGCTAAATTAATATTATTTTAATCAAATATCAAAGAAAATGAGTAATGATGGATGAAATATTAAGCTTAGTTAATAATATAAATACCATTACTTCTTGATAATAGTATTGATAATAATAATATATATTATTAATTTATATTGATATATTTAACATTTATGTATAATATATATATATATATATATATTCTTTGTGTGTGTGTGTGTGTGTGTGTGTGTGTGTGTGTGTGTGTGTGTGTGTGTGTGTGTGTGTAGGTTCTATTAAATAAATACTAACTAACTAACAACGTAAATAAAATATATATATTTCCTTTCAAAACTATATAATCTCCCACCCGTGTTATGTAATAGGGTAAGGGTCACTCTAAAAGGTCGCCAACCCAATCCCCACCCCATTAATAAATGGGATGGGGCGTGGGGTTGCATTCCCTCCTCCAACCCCAAATACTTTCCCATTATCGAACAATATAACCCCGGTCACTCTAAAACCTTTATCATATATTCATTTTCTTGGGATAGCATATATAAAAATCATTTAATCACATTCTTTTAACGGTTTATCATTATCATATATATATATATATATATATATATATATATATATATATATATATATATGTATATGTAAAAAATTGATAGATATATATATGTATGTATATCCTTTTTCCCCAACTATATACATACACCATTTTTACCTATTCCTCAAAAATACGGTAAATACCCATATGCCATTTGGGAAAACACAAAAAAAAGAAGTAAGATAGATTATATATATATATATATATATATCAACCCTAGACGAGGGTATAAATAGAACAAGAAAAGAAAGGAAGAATGTGCATGCTTCCATGAGCTTGAGATTACCTCTCGTGGCTTCCACCTCCCCCTCCACAAATCTACAAAACAAAAGAGAAAAATAAGTCAAAAAAAAAAGAGAAAAGATATTTTCAGAAGCATGTTTAGGGTTATTTGAATCCCTAAATCCAAGGGCCCCAAATGAATCCATCCAATGGATGAGATTCATCCCTACAAAAGTAGGTGGGAAGTGGGTGAGATAAATTTCAAACTTAATATGCATGGGTAGGATTTAAGTGGGGCCACTCTAGTATGTGTAGGGTTGTTATTACTTTCTAACCCAAGTGTCTTATTAGATACTTTTTTATTTAATGAAAACTCTCAACCCTTTTTGGCTATAATATAACTTTATTATTTAATTCAAAAGACCACAATACCCTTGGGGTTAATTTGAGAAAGTTTAATTGAGCTGGAATTAAATTTTATTAAAACAAAATATAGGGGAGCCTAAATTTTGATTTAGACTAACTAAAATTTATTAAATGGTATTGAGAGATTTTATTATTTTATTTAAAGGGGATCTAAGGGGAAATTAATAATATTAATTTAATGTTTTTTTAAAGAAAGAAAGTGTTGTTATCCATATTTCACTCCAAGCTAAATATTGGATCAAATCCCACCCCATAAAAGGACCCAAGAGAAATCATTTTAATCCTGCAAATTGGTTGCAAAAAGATTCAGCAATGAAGTGGTGGAGATGAAGAAAGAACAATGGATCTTATACAAAAGGGACCAAATCTTTGGGACCGTCTTTGCGCTTTAAATCCATTCTCCGTGTTACAGGCATAAAAAACCATCAAATATCAAGGTTGGATAACCAGGGAGATGCTACAAAGGAGCCATAAGCAAGAAGAAGAAAGAGAAACATAGATTGAGAACCCTTAGCCTCGAAACAATTTGGGAAAGGCCTAAAAAATAACTAAGTATGGAGGAGGTAGCGGAAGAGACCACGTGTCCTAACGACACTTCTATCAAAGTGAATCTAGAGGGAGGAACTCAAACTTGCGCTGGCCCTCCACATAGAAAATTGTCCAAGAGGGTCAAGGGGCAGAGAGGAAAAGGTATAAAATTGACTAAGTATAGATGATAAGAGGAAAGCCACGTGTCAAGGAAGTGATTCTCCAAGATGGATCCAAATAGAGAAGCTTAAACAAGCATCGCATCGCATGTGTCCCAGGGGGAATGAGGCAAGGTCAAATGGTAAAATGAGTCAAAGGTGGACAAAAAGGACCTCAAAATCAGATAAGTATAGAAGTATAAGTGGAGAGTGCTAAGTGTCATCTTGGCGCATTTCCAAGAGTTGGCCCAAAGGTGGAGACCAAATGAGCGCAAGCTCACCACGTACCCCAAAGTCTAAAAGTAAGAAATACTATTGAAAAGTCCACGAGATCAACGTGAGGTTCGACAAGTGTCAACTTGGCACTCCTCGAAAGGTAAACTTTAGGTTAGGTTTGCAAACAAGCGCGAGCCTCCACGTGTTCTATCAAGGGGGGCAGAGTTAGTTGAATAGTCAATGCACAAACAAGCCAACGGAGGCTGCCAAGTGTCTCAATGGCACTGATTCAAGGTGTAAATAGAGAAAAGTTTTCCAAACAAGTGCCAGACTGACACATGTCCTAGAGGAAAGTGGGGCATTGGGGAAAATTTTGATTTTTTCCCTTTACCTCAAAAGGGAGTAAAAGTTACAAAATGGCCCACAACTCTACCTAGGAAAAAGTCAACATTTAGACCCGAGTCAAAGCCAAGGCGGGAGTCGGGGAAAAAGGTGAAAATTTTCCTTTCACCCAAAAGGCATAAAGGTAAAAATTGGAGTGCATTTCCCATCCAACCAAAAAGCCACGTGTCCATGTGGAGCTTTGGGGCTATGGGAATTTTTTAAGTTTTGCATTTTTGTAGAAAAGGATAAAAGGTGAATTGCAGACCTGATGGCATGAATTTTGTTCCAATATGGCTGCCACGTGTCCCAATCCAAAAGGGTACCCATTTTCAAATAGTTTTCCTACCCATTTGTATGGAATCGATTCAAACTTCAAAGGGGCATATCTTTCAACCTAGGGCTCGAAATATTACAAATATGACACCGTTGGAAAGATCTCGATCTCTTCTATGCCATGGGAGTCTAAAAATTTAATTTTTGGGAAGTTAGGTGGAGGTAAAATGGAGAAATATCTTCGAGATTTCAATGCAGGATCATCAATCTCAACAACCACATCGGATTCAATCTATTTCTGTCATTTCCTCTTCCTTCAAGGTGCTGAATCAAGGATCGATGCAGTAAAGATGGATTTGGGGAATATTTTAGAAGACACATTAATAGTGGTTATTGAGCCTTGACCTATGTTTTCCCACTTCTCTCTCTCTCTCTCTTTCTTCTCTCAGGTTGAATCTATAAATACAGATGCAAGGTTCATTGTAAAGTGTTGGATATTCTTAGTTTTATAGGCTCCCTTCTCCTTCTAGAAAAGGATTTGTGGGGTTCATGCCTTCCATTAAAATTGTAGCACATTTCTTCCTTTTAGCTATTCTATAATGAACTGTATCAATCTATAGAGCAATAAAATATGTTTGTGATCGATTTTAGATCCTCCTTGTTTCTTTTTCTTCTATCCGGTCTCTCATTACTGATCTAGCTATTTGTGCTTATTTATGGTATGAATTTTATTGGTTCATGTCAAAAGAAAACTAAGTGTTCATCATTCCTTTAGTGCATCACCTGGTTGTTTAGTTCTTTCTCATTTCCTATATTCTTTTATCTTTGTCCCCTTGGCAAGTTTATACTAGATATGAGAATAGATCCTCTTGCAAATCCTCACATATGCACCTGAATAGAGGAATAAGGAACTAGCCTTTAATCTGGAGAGATTTTCCAATTTTCAAGGTCCCACACCTTAGGAAAATTTCCATGTTATGTAATCACACCAAATGATTCTACCTTAGAAAATCAGATCTTTTAGAGCTCATTGGGGTGTTGTGATTCTGCACTAACAATTTTTGCATGCCCGATGGGACAAGAAGTCTCCATCTTATTACAATAGGGATTGATGTACACTTATTGTGATTTTGGATTTTAAGAAGCTTTTAAAAATGTACATCTAGTGACTCTAAAAGAAACAAATCTACTAGTTTCAGTAGTCCAAGTAAGTTCATGAGAAGAATACAAATACGGTCAAGAACCAGAGAAGAAGGACTATTTGTCTATTTAGACTTATCCCCGAAAAGGGAGAGGAAGATGAAGAGTCTAGAGGTCTATATCCCCACCAAGAATATCTTTATCAACACCTCCTCCCAGTAGACCATTCATTCAATCAAGAGGAGTGCTTAGGCCAATCAAAATGGATCAGCCAAATCCTTATGTTAACTTCACTAGTAGTAGTCCACTTGCCTTGAATGCACAAAATCCAGTTCCTATTGCAACATTAAAGAGTATCCCATATTTCACTTTGGAGAACAAACTTCCCCAAGTGATCATGTCCAAGATATTGCAAATTTCTACACAATCCATGAGATTCATGAAATGGACATAGCAGTCAAGTTACTCACCTCTTCACTCAAAGGGAAGGCTTCACAATGGTTCAAGAGTCTTGTAGAAGGATCTATCCATAACTGGAACTAGTTGAGCATGACACTTAACAATTAGTTTGGGGAAAAAGGTGATAACTTGTCTTTGTTGGAGAATCTAACAACAATCAAGAGAGCCCCAAATGAACAACTCAATGAATTTAACCTCGATTCCAGGACATATGGATAGAATTCAAACAATAGTAAAGACCATTGATGAAGGTGCCTTCTTATACTTTTTAAGGGATTTAAATTTTGATATTTCTCTAATGATTCAGTCAATGGGGGGCACTACATTACCTGCAGCCTATAGCCTCTCCATAGGGGCTGAGAACCATTTGATTCAAGCTGGAAAATATAGCTTCCTAGGCCATCCATGCCTTTGTACCTTGAGTTAGGAAGCCCAGATATTAACCAAGTTCCCACATTAGCTCCTATACCCACCCCCAGAGTCAAAGCTCAGGTTGAAGCTTCCACTTCATCATTTAACACCTCTAAAGAGCTTCAAGAAGTGATGAAGCAACTACAAAACCTAGGAAATGAACTAGTGACCATCAAAAGGTAGCAGGCATAAAGCTCTAGGCCATATCAACCTCAGGCTCAATATCAAGCTAGACCCCAATACCAACAAAATAGGCCACCACCTCAGACTATAATTAGAATCAAAATCAAGGACAACCTCAAGTTGCTAGACCTTTTAGGTCTTATGATCCTAGTACAACCTCAACATCAAAGGCATTGGTCCCTGCATAGAACAATATGGCACAAGAATATGATTGGTGTTTTCCATGCAGTCAGCCACATAACCAATCCATGTGTTTTAATGGTGCTCTGAATCAAGCTCTAATGGTGAAAACTAGTATGGTGTCACAAGAGCCTAGTCAAGAGGAAGATCAGTAGCAAGGAGCTCAACAAGGTGAACCTCCAAGAGAGACCATGCTTGTAAATTGGTAGGCTAAAGATTTATGTGGGATGAATCAGTTCCCTCCTCAAAGTGTGGTTGTCAATACATGGTCCAAAAAAGGAAGCATTGGAGAGGGCCAACCACTGAAATCAAGTAATCCTCAACTTTCCATCACTCCATAAGGTCCTAGTGTCCAAAGTGCAACTCCCAACATGTAGAACCAATCCAAGCCACCTTCCAAATCTAGCCAGGCACCAGTTGTAACAACCCATGTGAAAGAAAGAAATGTGTCTGGGAAGGGGCAAAAAAATATATCTCATTAAAATTATTGAGAAAATGAAGTGGAAAAGTGTGAACATTTCACTATGGTAGTCATTAGCCATTCTAGGGTAGAGGGATCTGTTACAGAATGCCATGCAGAATTGGTCAAGTTCAAATCAACCCCTTAATCAGCAAGAGAGAGTGCTTGCCAATGCAGTCCAACCTGAGAAGAACCAAGGAGAACAACAAGGTAAGAACTTGATACCCCCTCCATTCTATGTCTCATTAATTATTGGGGAAAAATTAGTGCACAATTGTATGATTGACTCTGGGGCTAGTAGTTCTGTGATGCCCAAACAAATAGCCGACTAGTTGGGTCTCTAATATGAGGTTATCTCTAGAGGAGTAGTTCAATTAGATGGGACAAAAGTGACCACTGTGGGAATCATCAAGATCTGAGCCTCACCCTACATGCCTACCCCAATGTGACTGTATTGCAAAACGTGTCCATCATAGATTTTCCACCACATTTTTCTTTATGTCTGTCTAGGGACTTCACTAAAAAAATTGGAGGCTACCTATCTGCTGACTGGTCACATATGCTCTTTAGGACAAGTTATGGGGTAAAGGCCACAATCAGATATGAGCCTATTGTTGACTATCATATTGAATCCTATATACCTATCCAATCAATGCTAACTGCTCATCTTTTGATCAAGAAGACCTCCTAAGAACTAATGAAGCAAAGACCACGTCGAAATGTATCCCAGACTTGAATCTAGATGAGTGGGCCTGCAAAATACATGTTGTTGAACCCTATAAAGAAATGGAAGAATCTAAGTTGGGTGTTGACCTTCTACATGAAGAAAATCACCACCTTCCTACCTTAATCAAGCCAGAACATAAAGATTACAATGAGGTATGAAAATTATTCTTTAATGGTTCAAGGAGTAGACAAGAAGTTGGAGGAGGAGCTATGATTGTGTCTCCCAAAGGTATGAAGTATTATTCAGCCTTTAGATTTTAGTTTTCTTTCTCAAATAATGTTGTTGAATATGAGGATTTAGTCCAAGGTCTTCATTGGGCAAGAAATCTAGGAATCAATAATTTGCAGTGTTTGGTGATAGTGAATTGGTTTCTAATCAAGTCAAAGGACTTAATACTATCAAGAATGACCTACTCAAGAACTATAAGAATAGAGTATGGGACCTCATGGAGGATTTTGAAGCCTTCAACATTGTGTCCATACCTAGAAAAGAAAATGAAGTTGTTGATAGACTTGCAGCAGTTGGAGCAAGCCTTTGATGTGGTGGACAACATCAAAAGAGACAAAGAACAACCACATATCCATGTGGTTGTGAGACCATACTACCAGATAATAATACATGCTAGTAGGTGTTTGAGAATGATTAGCATATCATTAACTTTCTACAAGAAGAAGCTGAATTCTCAACTAGAAACCAGAGAAAACTAGAGCAGTAGTACGGAATCGATATAGTCAAATTGATAAAAACAAGCTCCCCAAGGCTTAGTGACACTGGAATCCATTTTTAATCCTAATGATTAGTTCAGAAAAGAGAAGGCTAACATGTAGATCAAAAGAGAGGATTTAGAGTCAATCCCAGTTGGAGAAGACAAAACACTTCAAATTGGCAAGGTAGCCACCGAGCAAGAAAGGTATGAATTCATACAACTTTTCCAATAATTCCCTTATGTGTTTTCTTGGAGTTATGAAGACCTAAGAGGTTTAATCCAAAACTCACACAACACACAATTAAATTGGACCCAACTGCTCACCCTATCAGGAAGAAGCAGAGACCAGTCAACCCACATATTGAGCCTCTAATGAAGAAGGAGATGAATAAACTAATAGAGGCAAGTATCATATTCCCAATCAAGAATTCAAGTTGGGTTGCAAATTTGGTCCCAAATCGAAAAAAAAAATGGAGAAATCAGGTTGTGTGTTGACTTCAGGGATTTGAATAGAGCCTCCCTCAAAGATCACTACCCACTCCCTTCAATGGAACAAATATTGCAAGTGGTGTTTGGGTTAGAGATATTTTCTCTCTTGGATGGTTACTCAGGATACAATCATATCATGGTGAAAGAAGATGATCAGTTCAAAATTTTCCTTCACCACTAAATGGGGCAGCTATGCATACAAAAAAATGCCATTTGAACTGTCTAATTCTAGTGCTACTTTCCAAAGAGCCATGGATATGGCATTCAAATGGATAATCAACAAAATAGTGTTGATCTATATAGATGATATAATTGTGTTCTCCAAGAATGCAGAAGACCACCTTTTTCATATAAGGCAAGTGTTTCAAAGATGCAAAAGATTTGGGGTATCTTTGAACCTAAAAATTCATATTCTTGGCCCATGAGGGAAATCTTTTAGGCCACATTGTTTTAAGGAGGTCTTGAAATTGATCCAGAAAGAGTTGAAGCAATAAGAGAACTTCCATTACCAAGTCACAAGAAGGATCTTCAAATTTTCCTAGGGAAGATCAATTTTGTTCAAAGGTTTGTCCCAAACTTTGCTTCTCTGGTTAAGCCAATAAAATGATGTTGAAGAAGAGTTTAGCATTCAGATGGATAGTTGAAGGAAAGGAAAGACTTGAAGCTATCAAAGAAGCCATATCACAGGCCCCAACTCTTGTAAATCAATATTTTTCCAAATGCCTATTGTATGTTTGGTGGTAGTGTCACTATCTCTGCAATCCTAGTTCAGCAGAAAAAAGAAATCTTAGAACAACCAATTACTTTCTTCAGTCAGATTCTAGAAGACTATGAGGTGAGGTATTCCTTCATTGAGAAGCAAGTCCTAATGGTGATTAGGGGACTGAAGAAGTTTAAGCATTTGGTGTCAAACAACAAAATCCAACTATTGGTCTCCCATACATGAGTCAAATAATTCCTCCTTAGTAAGGATCTGAATGAGAAACATGTAGGGTGGATCACTCATGTCATGGAATATGACATTGAGATTAAGGTCACCAAGCTGGTCTATGGGAGGGGCTTGTGTGAGAAATTAGCCTCTAATCTATAAATTGAAACAAACAGTGGTAAAGATGTCATTCTTATCTTACAAGATGATCAAGGAGAAGGGAGAGAAGATATACCTGCTCCTTCTTGGACCCAAGACATGGTGCACTTCCTTCAAATAGGTCTATGTCCTCATGGGATGAGTAAAGAAAAAAATACATTTCAAGCTACAGGCCATCCCATATGTCCTTATTGATGGTGTCTTGTTCAAAAGAGACATCAATGGTATTTTGCTGAGATGCATTGGATAAATCAGGTGGAGAGAGTGCTACAATAATTCCATGTCAAAGTAGTTGGAGGCTATTTTTCTCCAAGAGTGACAACACTCAAAATCATGAAAGTAGGATACTATTGGCCCAGAGTGTTTAGTGACTGTTTCACATGGATCAAAAGGTGCAAGAGTTGTGCATTCTTTAAAGGCAAAGAGAAGCTAGCAGCACTTCCATTGCACCCAATCTCAGTAGACCAACCTTTCATGCAATGGGGATTGGAATTCATTGGAGTCATCAACCCAAACTCAAGCCAAGGTCACAAATGGATCCTAATAAAGAATGATTATTTCACAAGTGGACTCAGGCAAAGTGGCACTCAAAGAAGCAAATGAGTCTAGTATCCTGGATTTTTGTGAAGGGATAGTGACCAGATTTGGAGTACCAACCACCATCATCTTAGAAAATGCATTAGAATTTATAGGTTCCAAGATCACAAGATGGGTTGTTAAAAATGGGACTTATTTGAGCACTTCATCAAACTATTACCCTCGAGGATAATGGCTAGGTAGAGTCTATAAACAAGAACCTGTTAAAGATCAGAAGGAGAACTCTAGATGAGAATCAAATGACCTAGCACACAAAGCTCAAAGCAGCCTTATGGGCTGATAGAATAATGCCCAAGAGATCTACAGATAGCTCCCCATTCAAGCTTGTCTACGGGAAAGAAGAAGTGTTGCCCATATCACTTGAATTACAAGCATTGGAGCTTGTGAAGCAACTAGAGATGTCTAAATTTGAACCAATGGAGGCCAAGGTATGTGGAGATAATAGAATTATAAGAAGCTAGAGAAGCCATAGAGAATTCTCTCCAAGATTAGAGAGGAATTAAGCTTCGATCAGGAAATCCTTTGATAAGAAGGCTAGAGAAAGGACCTTCCAGAGAGGGGATTTGGTTTTGAAATGGGATGCAGATCAAGAAAATCCAGGGATACATTCTAAGTTTGATGCCATATGGAGTGGCCTCTATATGATAACAAGATGTAAAAGTAGTAATACTTTCCAATTGTCTACATTGGAGGGTGAAGAGTTGTAGATTCCAGTAAATGGAATCTATCTTAAACACTACTACTAAAAGGGAAGTCCCACCCTGTACATATTAGCTTAGTTTCTCTTTCCTCTAAGTTCTTCTACACATTGTCTTGTTGTAGTGTAGATTGGTTTTCTCCTAAGTGCTTTTGCAGGCTCTGCATGTTCCATTTGGAGAATGTATGATTTTAATTTTGTACATAGTCATGGTGTCATTTTGTTTCTCTTATGCAGTTCATTCAGAAAAACAAATGAAGCCTTGTTTTAAAACAATTTTCTACTCTCAAAAATCTTCAATTTGAGATTTTCTTATAAAATCTGATTATACAAGTGGCCATGCTCATGAACCAGAGGTAGAATTAGTATCAGCCTATTATTCTTGACTCCATACCCAACAAAAATGACAAGGAAACTGATCTCTTCATCTAGCAAGAAATTTCCTCGTGAGTCACCAAATTGTTATCCATATTTTCCCTGAGCTAAATATTGGATTGAATCCTAACCCCGCATAAAAGGAACCAGAGAAATCATTTTAATCCTACAAATTGGTTGCAAAAAGATTCAACAATGAAGTGACAGAGATGAAGAAAGAACAATGGATCCCATGTCTGAAGGAACGAATCTTTTGGGCCGTCTCATGCGCTTTAAATCCATTCTCCAAATTTACGAGTAGGAAAAACCATCAAATAATAGGGTTTGATAACTAGGGATATGCTACAAATGAGCTTAAAGGAAGAAGGAATAAGAATAAAAAAGATTCAGTGCCGTTAGGCTCAAAATGGTTCGGGAAAGGCATAAAAATAACTATGGAGGAGTTAGCGGAAGAGACCACATGTCCTAATGACGCTTATCTCAAAGTGAATCCAGGGGAGGAAATCAAACTTGCACCAACCCTCCATGTAGCAAATGGTTCAAAGAGGGTCAAGGGGTGGAGAGGAAAATGTTTAAAATTGACTAAGTATAGAGGATAAGTGGAGAAAGCCATGTGTCCTTGTAGTGCTTCTCCAAAGATGGATCCAAATACAAAGCTTAAACAAGCACCGCATCGCCACATGTGTTCTGGGGTGAAAAAGAGGCAAGGTCAAATGGTCAGACTGAGTCAAAGGTAGATAGAATGGACCTCAAAATCAGGTAAGTATAGAAGTATAAGCGAGAGTGCCAAGTGTCATCTGGTGCACATTTCCAAGAGTCGGCCCAAAGTTGGAGACCCAAATGAGCGCAAGCTCGCCACGTACCCCAAAGTCTAAAAGTAAGAAAGACTGTTGAAAATTTTATAAATCAGCGGAGGCCGACAAGTGTCAACTCGGCACTCCTCCAAAGGAAAACTTTAGGTCAATTTTGCAAACAAGCGCGGTGCCTCCACATGTTCTATCAAGGGGGATGAAGTTAGTCTAATAGTCAATGCAAAACAGGCCAGCGGAGACTACCAAGTGTCTCAATGGTGCTGATTCAAAGGGTAAATAGAGAAAAGGTTTCCAAATAAGTGCTAGAGTGACATGTTTCCCAGAGAAAGTGGGGTGTCAAGGAAAAATTTGATTTTTCTCCCTTTTCCTCAACTCCACTCCACCTAGGAAAAATTTAGTATTTAGACCCAAGTCAAAGCCAAGGTGGGGAGTCGGGGAAAAGGTGAAAATTTTCCTTTTGCCCAAAAGGCATAAAGGTAAAAATGGGAGTGCATTTCCCATCCAACCAAAAGAATCCATGTGTCCATGTGGAGCTTGGGGCTACGGGTATTTTTAAGTTTTGCATTTTTTCGCAAAAGGATAAAAGGTGAATTGCAGACCCACGGGCCGAATTTTGTTCCAATCTAGCTACCACGTGTCCCAATCCAAAAGGGGGACCCATTTTTCAAATTTTTTTCCCACCCATTTGTATGAAATCGATTCAAACTTCAAAGGGGCATATCTTTCGACCCGGGCTCAAATATTGCAAATTTGACACCGTTGGAAAGATCTCAATCTCTTCTACACCATAGGAGTCTAAAACTTTGATTTTGGGAATTAGGTAGAGGTAAAGTGGAGAAACATCTTTGAGCTTTCAATGTAGGATCATTAGTCTCAATAACTAGATCGGATTCGATCTATTTCTGCCATTTCCTCTTCCTTCAAGGCGCCGAACCAAGGATCGATGTAGTAAAGATGGATTTGGGGAAGATTTTAGAAGATGCATTAACAGTGGTGGTTAAGCCTTGACCCGTTTTTCTTCTCCTCTCTCTCTCTCTCTCTTTTCTCTCTCAGGATGAATCTATAAAGATGGATGCATGGTTCATTGTAAAGGGTTGGATATTCTTAGTTTTGCAGGCTCCCTTCTCCTTCTAGTAAAGGATTTGTGGGGTTCAGGCCTTCCATTAAAATTGTAACACATTTCTTCCTTTCAACTATTCTGTAATGAACTATATCAATCTATAGAGCAATAAAATACATTTGTGATCAATTTTAGATCCTTCTTGTTTCTTTTGCTTCTATCTGGTCTCTCATTACAGATCTAGCTATCTATGCTTGTTTATGGTATGCATTTTATTGGTTCATGTCAAAGAAAACTAAGTGTTCATCATTCCTTTGGTGCATCACCTGGTAGTTTAGTTATTTCTCATTTCCTGTATTCTTTTATCCATGTCCCCTTGGCAAGTTTAGACTAGATATGAGAAATAGATCCTCTGTAAATCCTCACATATGCACTTGAACAGAGGAATAAGGAACCAACCTTTAATCTGGAGAGATTTTCCAATTTGCAAGGTCCCACACCTTAGGAAAAGTTCCATGTTATGCAATCACATGAGATGATTCTACCCTAAAAAAGAAGATCTTTTAGAGCTCATCTAGGGGTATTGTGATTCTACACTAACAAGTGTGACCGTTAATTTTAACCTTGTGTTGTGAGTAGGTTTTAAAAAAAAATTATTCCATAATTTTTCTAGTTGACCTAGGTTTGTCTTGGGTTTTGTGTGGGTAATTTTGTGGGTGTTACACTTGGTATCAGAGCCATGGGTTCAAATCTTGGACCCTTGGGCACACTTGAAAACACAAGACATGAACATTAAACCTAGCACAACTCTAAACCTAGAAAACAACATTGTATGATATTTATATAATATAGAAAACTTAGAAAACTAAAATAAAACCTAGAATGATGAACTAACTCTCGCCTTGGTATATGGAAGTGGCACAAACTAGATGAAGGGTTCTTACACATAGACCTAGAATTTCTACCTCCAGATCAGGCTATAGAAGAGATTTTACCTCAGATATTACAGATGCTACAGGATGTCAATGTCATTATAGGCAGAGGATCATTAGGAGGAAAACCTTCTAGACATGATAGAGAGCCATCATTACAGGCTCTTGCATCTCAATGACACAGTGATGAGCATAGGGCAGAGAACTCCCACATGGAGTCAAAAAGAGTAGATTCATCTTATAAGGGACATGGAGATAGGATTTCAGGACATATAGAGATAGATCTCAGAGCCTTAGGCTAGGGAGGAGCATGTAGAGAGACCTAGGGGTCAAAATTCATCAGCCATAGATCATATCAGGGAGATCCTCATGCTATTCCCATCTCATTATTCTAGAGATACAGGTGGTTTTTAGGCAGAGGCTTGGTTAGTAAGCTTGAGTGGCTGCTTTGTGATTTTCCCATGTACTAGTAACAAGAAATCTTATGTTGTAATTCAGCTTCTAAGGGATGGAGTAGGTGTCTAATGGAGGACTGAGGAGGATAAGCTCTATGTAGACTCAGAGATAGTTACTTGGGAGCTCTTCAAGGAGTGGTTCAGGAGAAGATACGTATCTAGGAGGTTTATTTAGAAGAAGATAGATGTGTTCAATGACCTCTATTAGGCATCCATGACTATAGTAGAGTACGAGAGTCGATTTATTGACTTACTTTAGTATTTTGACTATATGTAGGTCATGTAGGTCAGGATTCACAGGTTCATCAGGGGATTGGATTTGATTTGGGAGGTGTGGTGCGCATTCATTACCCGCATACCTTAGCAGAGGTAGTTGAGAAGGCCTACATTGTAGAAGAGACTAGGGGAAGACTCGACAGGCCAGGGATAGATTACGGAGCCGAATCCAACAGATGCAAGATAATAGGTCAAGAATTTCAGCTCCTCCTCCTCATGGCGGAAATGGTTCTACATAGTCTTCATTCAAGCCAACACAACAACTACCTTAATAGCAGTAACAGACTCATCCACCATTCATACCTCCACAAATATTTTACGCTCAGAGGGGATGGAGTATGGGGACTCCCCCTAGGGGTCCCATTAGGAAACATGGTGCACCGAGAGCTAAGTCAGTAAGAGCTCATCATTAGTGACCTCAACATTCCATAGATGGATCATAAGGATCCATGACACATACCACTAGAATATCATCTAGAGTCGCATCTCATTGGAATGGACCAGTAATTATTATGGATGTTGTGTGCTATTAAATCAATGGAGAGAGTGCCTACAGAACCCTAGTAATAAGGGTAAGGCATTGATTTCAGATCCTACAGTTGGAAACATGGGACATAGCCATCAGATCTATGTAATAACTGAGAACCGTCAAGATGAGCATAAATGCATAGCGATAGAGAATACAAGTAGAATTGGTGATATTCCTACCTCTATTATATTTGATTCTGGTTCGTCTAAATCTTTTATTGCACCATATTTAGTAGAGCATTACAGGATAGTTGAAGTTAGACAAGGCCTTAGTTGGGACGTCGAGATGGCTTTTGGAGCTAAAATTTTTGTAGACTCCTTAGTTAAGGAGTGTGTAGTGGATTTGGGAGCCTTCACCACTACCTCAGATCTTTGTATCCTTCCGTTGGGTTCGTATGGAGTCATCTTGGGCATGGATTGGTTATCTGCACACATAGCTAGAGTGGATTATTACCATAAGACTATATCATGTATAGATGATTTGGGAGTTGATTAAGTGGTAGCTATAGTAGTTAGGAGACCCATTTCTATCCACAATATTTCTGCTATGCAGCTTAAGTGGTGTGTACAACGTGGGTGTCAGTTGTATGCTATTACTATTAGTGATAGGTTAGAGGATGGGGCTAGTGGACCTTCACTTGATGATCACCCCATCTTGTAGGAGTTTTCTGATGTGTTTCCTAGTGAGCTACTAGGGATGCCTCCCCACATGAGATAGACTTCCACATTGACATGGTCCTAAGATCAAACCATATCTCACGCGCTCCTTATAAGATGACTACACTTGAGCTTTGTGAGTTCAAGTTACAACTTGAGGGCCTTCTTGAGAAAGGCCTAATCCATCTTAGTGTATTCCATTGGGTTGCACCAATGATTTTTGATAAGAAGAAGGAAAATCCTTTGTAGTTATATGTGGACTACTATGGGAATGTAAACATACTAACGATCAAGAATTGTTACTATTAGGAATAAAAATTAGCTTAATTGATCATTAGTTGATATTTGAATAAATGTTATAAGTTAAAGTATTTAATTTAAATACTTTCAACTTATGTAAATATGTATTAGTTAAGTACGTGATAGTGTTCTCATCCCAATGTTTGTGGAATCATGTTATATCTTGCATATTTTGTTCCTGGATGATTTCCATGAGGGGCAATAGGGGTAGTTAGGGCAATATGCTATTTCTGCATATTTTCTTAGATTAGATTATTTGTTTCCATATATAGTTGATGAGTTAAAAGTTGTCTAATATCTATAAATATTATAGCTCTCTCATTTGTCTATAATGCTTGATTTTGATATTAATAAAATACACAAGCACCATCTTGTTTTTGTGCAAAGCTTCTATGTCAAATATTATTTTCAAGTATTCATTGTCAAGATTTAGTATCGAGCATTATTTTGATCTAGAGAGGAGTGTAGGAAGTTTTAGGGAAGTTTAGGGAGATCCGGAGAAAATAGAGAACTAGGAGGAGCCATAGATGCCACCAACCATTTTATAGCCCCTACCCAAATCCACACTTGATTCATTATTGATTTACAGTTGAAGAACACCTGGAGTTCAATCACAGGCCCTTGCAGACTGGATGCAAATCTGTTGCAAAAGGTGACATTATTTCATTCTCTAGTATTTTTAAAAAAAAATTTACCTATACCTACATTTTTTTGAATTCAAACCATTTTAAAATATATATATATATATATATATTTTTGTATTGTGGGGACCCAAGATTTTCAATATCCCCACTTAACTTCTACTTCCTCTTCTTTTTCCTTTGTCTTCTCATATATCTAGCAAGAGAATTCAACGTGCCTGTGAGAAGATCTATGTCCAAAGCATCATCACGAAGCCTCCAATCAACCTAGAGATTTCATTCAAAGAACAAGAGAATTGAAGAAGAAAATATGTGCCTACAAAAGATTTACATTGAAAAATGTGTTGAAAGGAGGAAGAAGAAGTTGCCTCGAAGGAAAAAAATACATGCGTAGAAAGAGAAACAATAAAAGAAAATTGCAGGCCAAGGGTTATCATAACGCATATGCAAAAAAGTTGAACTGTAGTTGCACCCTAAAATGCACTCCACATGCATATAATTTGTTATCTACATTCGGTTTTAAAAATCGCTATTAAAAAAATTCCATTTTTGGATGTCGTGGAAAAAATTAGAAGGAAAAAAAAACTTTCTGTTTTTGGAAAGGGGCCCAAAGATATTGACTTCGTAACCTAAAAGAGCCATAACTTTCAACTGGTACCTCGAATTGAGGTACCATTTTTTATAAAGTGTGTGTTTTTACAAGCTCTACGTCTTGGTCTAACTTTTAATAAGCTCTGTTTTGTTAAAAAGGAACAAATTAGAGATTGTTTGTATTTCAAAAGAGGCCAAAGAGTCCAAAATTTATTTTTTTCAAATCGGCCAAGAGAGCCATTTTATTTTTACAAATCGGCCACAAATCCATAATAGGGCCAATAGTGCCAGAAAATCATTGTACACGGCCGAAAAGGAGCCCAAAATAAATAAAATAATATTTTGGGGGGGGTGTGCATGCTTTAAGGGGGGAAAAGTGTTCAATTTTTTCTTCTACTATTTATCACTTTTCACAATGGCCACAATTACAACACCAAAATTATTTTTGCTAGATTCTCAACTTTTGCGTTTTGATAATTATCCAGCATGGAAAAAAAAAATTCATGTACAACTTGATTTTGAAAATCTATGGTCCATTGTTTTTGGTACATTAACAAGATCTGTAATAGATGTTACACAACAAGCTACATTTGATCATGAAAATAAAAAAGTAAAGTTAATAATCTTGTTTAGTGTTTCAGATGAGGTATAACCTCATATTCATGAGACCACAATAGAAAAATAATCTTGGGACAAGTTGAAAACATTATATGAGTTCAAAAAAGAACACAATACTTCATCTCTAGAGTCAACTATTGAACTTGAAAATGCAACCAACTAAGAAAGTTGAAATTTTTTCAAGAAGAGTAGCAAACTTTGCATGCATCACTTCAACCTTTGGAAGAAGAAGTAACTGACACATCACTCATGCCTATAGTATTGAGATCTCTTCCTCTTTCTTATCAGATTTTTTTGACCACGTTAAACATAACTAGTCAAACAACAACTTTTCAAGAGATAGTGAATGTGCTACAAAAAAGAGGAATCTATTCACTCAACTACTAAAACTAAAGATCAGGAACTTTCTTCTAATCAAAAAGAAAAAATAGGCTAAGTCTAATAAACAGCCTCAGAAGCGAGTTAATACTCAACAAGGCTAAAAGGACCAACAAAAATGTCTTATTTTTGGTCGAAAAGGATACGACTTAAAAAATTGTTGATACAACACATTCCAACAAGATCATCAAGTGGTAAAAAGATTAATTACTAACAAACAAAATTTGGTCAACAATAGAGTAAATAGGGACAAAATAATAACAAGTGGAATAAGAAACAAACTCAACAAGGAAATGTAATTGAACAAGAAGATCAATTTGATGATGATGAATTCCTATTTTCTGCAAAGTCAAATGAATTATCAAATTCTACATATCAAATTTAGTATGTCAACTCAGGTGCAACTCGACACATGATAGGAAAGAAAGATTAGTTTTTCACAATAAGTAAAACACCCATCAAAAATCATGTTTGTTTGGGTGATGATACATCATATAGTGTTGAAGGCATTGGTTCCATTTCACTACCTTTTGGGCAACATAATTGTAAAATTACAAATCACAATATCAAAATTGACTTTTATTGTAAGGTGGTAAAAATATGTGCATAATTCGAGATAAGTCATGAAGCTCCAAAATTGTTGCAAAAGCTTTGAATGTGGGAAGAATGTGTCAGTTGTATTTTTTTCAACAAAATGATCAAGCACTTGTACCTAAGATACATCATCAACTCAACTATGTCATCAAAGACTTGGACATGTGAGTTTTGGCTATCTTGACACACTTCGTCGATGTGACATGGTTAGGGGTTTACCACCAATAAAAAGGGTAAAATAAATGTCACCATTTTTGGTAGGAAAACAAAATAGAGCACTATTCAAACATAGTACATTTCGGGCTAAGGAAAAACTTGACTTGGTGCATTTCGATTTGTGTAGAACAATGAGACCTAGCCACTCTGATTTCAATATTTCATGCTCTTTGTTGATTATTTTTCAAGAAAAATGTGGATATACTCTCTTTCTACAAAATACCAAGCTTTTGAAACTTTCAAGAAGTTCAAAGCCCTTGTTGAAATAATTCTTAGTAAAATAAAAACACTCCACTCATATCGAGGGGGAGAATACAACATAAATGAGTTCAATCATTTTTTTTAAACACATGGCATTCATCATCAAATGGCTCCTCCTCACACACCATAACAAAATGGTGTCTTTGAAAGGTGAAATCATACTATCATGGATATGGTTTGATGTATGATTGATGATGCAGGTTTATCAAAAACATTTTGGGCGAAGCAACTAAAATGATAGTCTATTTACTAAAAAGAGTTCCCACTGTAGCTCTTGATGGAGTAACACCATAGGAAGCATGGTCAAGACATAAGCCATCTATTTCACACCTTAGAGTTTTTGGATGTAAAGAAAGTGTGCACATTCTTAAGAAACAACAAACTAAGCTTGATATGAAATCAGAAAAACTTATCTTCTTGGAATAAAGTGATGAAACACGTGGCTACAGAGTTATGAATCCAAAAACAAGGAGGGTATACACTAGTCGGGATGTTGAGTTCTTTGAGAAGAAAAAGGAATATTCCCCTTCCATACACTCACGTGATGAAAAAATCATCCCTATAGTAAAAACAGAGGATGGTAATCACTTTGATGATGACAATGATGATGGGGAAGATAATGAAATTCAACCTCCCACAGGAACCACAAAAAGTATACCTAAATTTTATACAAGTATGATTAGAGATTCAAAATTGGATAGTGTCCCTGACACATCTACCACTGGCATGAGGATGCATGGTATGGCTCAAAATGAGGTCAATTTGGACTTAATGAGTAAATTTGTTGAAACTATTGAGCCATCCTCAGTTTCAGAAGCCCTATAGTCTAAACCTTCGAAAGATGTTATGGATGTAGAATATAAGTCACTTAAGAAAAATAATACATGGCAACTTACAGATCTTCCACCAGATAAAAATCCAATTGATGCGATGGATCTTCAAAATGAAGTACAAAGCAAACAGAAAAATTGATAAACATAACACTAGACTAGTTTCTAAGGGATATGTTAAAAAGGTAGGCATTGATTATGAGGAGAGTTTTTCTCCCACACCTAAGATAAAAAAATTCAGGTTAATATTTTCTCCAGTGCACAATTTGGTTGCAAAATACACGAAATGGATGTGAAAAGTGCCTTTCTTAATGGTGATTTATAGGAAGAAGTTTACATGACTCAATTAGAAGGTTTTGTCATACCAAGTAAAGAGGAAAAGGTATGTAAACTCATAAAATCACTATATGGTCTAAAATAGTCTCCCAGGGCATGGTACATAAAAATCATGAGCATCTCATTCAACATGGATTCAACAGGAGTCCATACGATCCTAATCTTTATCTCAAAAATAAAGGGGGGAGATAGTGATCATTGTAGTATATGTCGATGATCTAGTCATCACTAGGAGGATTAATGAGGATGATTGAGTCAACAAAGAATTATCTAACATGATCATTTGACATGACTGATCTCGGACTTCTACATTATTTTCTTGGACTTGAAGTTTGGAAAAGAGAAAATCATATCTTTGTGTCACAATTGGAATACGCCAACACAATGTTTGAGAAATTCAATATGATGGATTGTAAGCCATTTTCCACACCTATGGAGACAAGACTTCAACTTTCTTGAACAGATCCATCACCACAAATAAATACAACTCTCTATCGGTAGTTGATTGTGAGTCTCATCTACTTGACTTAAACTAGGATGGATATCACCTATGCAGTCACCTATTTTTCATGGTTCATATAAGAACCAAGGGTTTCTCACTGAAAGTAGCAAAGTGGATACTGAGGTACATCAGAGAAACTATGGACTATGGCCTAAAATACAAGAAGAATAATAACTTCTTCTTGACAGGATATTCAGATTCAGATCATGCAGGAAACATAGATGATAGGAAATCCACTTTAGGATTTGTATTATTTTTGGATATGGACCAATATCATGGGGAGTAAGAAGTAAAATTTTGGTTTAAGGTCCTCCATAGAATTATAATATCATGCAGCAAGTGGAGCTATCTATGAAGCGATATGGATATGATTTATACTTGAAGGATTGGGAATACCACAGAAAGATCCAACTATCCTACATGTTGATAACGAATGAGTAGTAAAACTTGTTCAGAATCCAAATTTTCATGAGCGCACCAAACATTAAGGTGCAAGTATATTTCATTCAGAACATGTTTAGAAAAACAACATCGAGCTCCAATATTTCCCAACAGATATGTAATGTGCGTAGATGTCTTCACAAAGTCACTTTCTCGAGGTAAATTTGAGGGTTTTAGAGAATTTCTCTCATGTTCACATGAGACCATGCTGAATTAAAGGGGAATGTTAGGAATAAATCTTAGCTTAATTCATCATTAGTTGATATTTTAATAAATGTAATAAGTTAAAGTATTTAATTTAAATATTTTAAAATTATAGAAATAGGTGTTAACCAAAATAAGCTCACACTTATTTTTGGTCATCTAACACCATTTTCCCCCTCTTAGTGCTTCAATCTTAATTTTAGTATATTTTAAGCACTTAAGGTCCCCTGAAATCATTTCCATCAGATAGGACATTTCTTCCCCTTTCCATAGATATAAATAACTCCTTCTAACTCCTCATATTTTGCAAGTTACAAGCCGATGGGCATTAGAAAGATTTTTGACAAAAGTGGACAGCTAGTGGGCACTAGGCAAAATTTTTACCAATGGAAAATTGTGGACCAATGGGGTGGCGGGAGATATTTTGACATTTTTGCACTTTTGCAAAGGTACACAAATTCTAATTTTGGGCCCCACGGACCCGAGAAGAAGGATTTATTTTTGCAAAAGTTGAAAATGTAAGACGGTGGTCCTGAGGATGAATTTTCACCAAGTGGGTTTGCAAGGCTGCGGAGTAAATTTTTCCCAAGTGTAAAGGCAGGTCGGCGGGTCTATGGGGCATTTTGAAACTTTTTGTAATTTTCACAAAATGGAGTAGTTTTCAAGTACAAGCCTATGAGCCCACGGGGTCTCATCGGTCGTTGAAAAGTTATAGACCCACAGAGGGTGCCATGTGCATCATCTACACAACTCCAAGGATAGCATACAAAATAGAGAAACTAAAAAATTCCAAGCCTCCATGTGTCCCAGTCCACAAAAGGGAAGAGAGTCAGTTCATTTAAATCGACTAAGTATAAGAAGGTCCGTGAGGCCTCCATGTGTCTCATCTATGTAACTTCAAAAGCAAAAATTTGGGGGCAGTTTCCAAATGAGTTCAAAGCCTCCACATGTCAAATCAATGAAAATTCAAGGGCTATGGCCTAAAGTAGAGACTCAAACGTTCGCAGACTCTCCACTTGTCTAGGGTCCAAAAGAGTCAAAAAGGGGATAGAAAAGGCCTAAATCAACTAAGTATAGAGAACTAGTGGATGGCCCCACGTGTCTCATCGGTGCAACTTTAAAGGCACGACCCAAAGAAAGATAGCCAAATGAACACGTTTGGCCTTCCACGTGTTGCTGGCCCAAAAGGGAGCATGCTCGAATCGAATAAGTATAAGAAGTTCGGTAGAATCCTCCACGTGTCTCTTTGGCATAATTTTAAAAAGAAAATATGGAGGGAGTCCGAGACAAGCACTGGCCCTCCATGTGTCCAGAGCCTAAAAGGAAGAATCGACTGTTGAAAATTCTAAGCAAAGGTAGGCCAATGGAAGGAGCCATGTGTCATCATGACATAACTTTAAAATTAAAATTTGAGCGGGTTCCCAAATGTGCGTTGAGCTTCCACATGTCCAGGGTCAGATATATGGCCCCGCAAAACAAAGGGACTTAGCCAAAACATAAAGAAATAGGGAAGATCCATGCAAGGTGCCACGTGCCTCATCGGTGCAATTTCAAAGGCGCATGCAAAAAGGGAGTCCCCAAATGAGCACTAACCCGCCACGTGTTAAGAGTTCAAAAGGTAAGGTTAGCCGTTGAAAATTCCATAGGAGCTCATGGAATCCGCCATGTGTCTCATCCACGCAACTTCAAAAGAAAACCTAGAGGTAGTTTCCAAATGATCGCAAAGCCTCCATGTGTCTCGGGTTGGGCAAAGTGTCTCCACCAACAGGAGGGACTATGAAGAATAGAAAGAACATAGAGGAACCCATGGAAGCCACCACATGTCAATCCGATACAATTGTAAGAGTGAAAGTAAGGGGCTGAATCTTCATGACACGTGAGGCTACCACGTGGACCCTGTATGGAAAGACTCTTTTAAATATTGTGCACCCATGACCCTGATCTTTAGACAACCATATCTTTCGATTGGAAACTTGATTTGGGTGAGAGAGGACTTTTTGGAAAGATATCAGCATCAACTTCTCACCTACCTCCATCAATGTTTAGGCCCACTATTTTTGGGGGCTGTTAAGTCTCCCACCTACTCCCATGATGATGAATGGGCCTCTTTCTTGCCCAGTAAGGGACAATGATAGGGGCATGGGTGTTGCAGTGAGACTCTTCATTGTGGCAGGTGAATTTTAATGCTTTTTGGTGTGGTTGAAGTAGGCAGAATTCAATGTATTATAGGGGTGGTTGGAACAGAGTTTGATTTTCCCTCTCTCTTTCTCTCTCATTCTTCTATATATTGTAAAAGAGGGGCATTTTCTATAAGGTTTGTAATTTTTCTCTCTTTCCCCCTCTCTCTTTCTTCCTTAGGGTATAATGTGGATTCTAAGCCTCTCCTCATGGATCTATAATGGAATTTTATTTCCTCTTTCCCACTGATGATGTACTGTGACTTTTGGAGCAATAAAATCTATTTTGTGATGCATCTTTCCATCCTTTATTATTTTGTTGTCTCTTCTTACCTATCATCATTGCAGGGTATACTTTACATACTCTGATGTTTATTGCAGGTTATGGGAGCTGTGTTTAATGGGTTTTGATTTGGCGTTCTGTGTGAACTTCATCTCTGGTATGAGGTGCATCTTTTCCACCCTCTCCTTTTCTCACCTCTCTCCACTTCAGGTAGTTTGGATTTGTGATTATCCACTTCCTTTTCTGATTCATCACTGCTTAGTGTAGGCTCTCTTTCACTCTTTCTCTCTCCCTGTCTTCTTGGAATGGTTAGATTAGGATAGATAGGTTTTACCTGCACTAGTGTAGCTTATGGCATGTAGTTTAGGAAGAAGCAATCGGCCTTCTCCTAAGGGCCATCTCAAGTCCTCAAGTCCCACATCCTTAGAGATGGTCTAATGTTGTGCAATCCCACCAAATTCCCCACTCAGATCAGAGGCCATTTGGGGGTGTTGTGATTTTGCATCAACAATAGGTATTATTTATCCTTAATTGTTAGTTAACTAAGTGATAGTGTTCTCATCCCAATATTTGTGGGATCATGTTCTATCTTGCATATTTTTGTTCCCGGATGATTTCCATGAGGGGAAATAGGGGTAGTTAGGGGCAATATGCTATTTATACACATTTTCTCATATTAGATGATTTGTTTCCATACATTCTTGATGAGATAGAAATTTCCAATATCTACAAATATTGCATCTCTCTCATTTTTCTGTAATTCTTGATTTTGATATTAATAAAATACACAAGCACCATCTTGTTTTTGTGCAAAGCTTCCATGTCAAATATTGGTTTCAATTATTCATTGTCAAGAGTTACCCCCTTACTCGCATTGATGACTTGTTTGATGAGATGAAAGGGGAAAATATTTTATAAGATTGATCTTAAGTCCGGATACCATCAGCGGAGGATTTCCAAGGCATGTATCCACAAGTCATCTTTCTACATGAGATATGGGCACTATGAGTTCACAGTTCTACCCATTAGTTTGATGAACGGAGGTTATTCAAGAATTTTTAGGATCACTTCTTCATCATATTTCTTGAAAACATTATTATATACTCACGTACGTGCGAGGAGAATGAGGGAACCTTCGTCAGGTTCTTGAGTGTCTTTGTGAGTAGTAGCTTTATGGGAACGTTGAGAAGTGTGCATTCTTTCAGTCAAAGGTGCATTATTTGGGTCATATCATTTCTGGGGAAGGTATTGCAGTCAATCCTTCTAAGATTAGATCCATTATGGATTGGACAACACCCACTAGTGTGACCAACATGCGTAGTTTCATGGGTTTGGTAGGATACTATAGGATATTTTTGAGACGTTTCTTGGGTTACGCACCCCATCACTTCCCTTCAATGAAAAGGGAAGAAGTTATTATTGTCAGATAGATGTGAGAAGGACTTCAAGACACTAAAGGAATGCCTCAAGACACCACCTATTCTTGTAGTGTCAGACCCTTAGGGTGAGTTCTTCATTTGTATAGATGCTTCTTTGGTAGGACTAGGAGGTGTGTTGATGTAGGAGGGCTGAGTGGTTACTTTTGAGTCTCAAAACTCAAGGATTATGAACTCAATTATCTAAATCATGTCCTTGAGCTTTTATTAGTTGTTCACGTGTTTGTTCGATGGAGAAATTTCCTGCTTGGGTAGATATTTACAGTCAAGACTGATCACTTGAGTCTTCACAACCTTTTCATGTAGTCCAATCTCAATGCTTGTCAGCGGCATTGGATGGAGTTTCTTTGTGAGTACGACATGGAGATAGAGCATGTGAAGGGGAAGGATAATGTGGTTGTAGATTCCATGAGTAGATGAAGACATGTGGTTATGGCTACTTTAGTGGGTATAGATTTAGCAACTTCCTCATGACAACTTCTACCTTGTAGCTAGATTAGATATTTAGTCTTAGAGGCCCTTTGAGGGGAGATTTGATGTATTTTCATTATAGGTAGATGGTATTCTCAGGCACTGAGGTTGGATATATGTTCTTAGAGATGGAGGCTTGAGGTAGGATATTTTGAATGAGGCTCATCATGGACCTTATTCATCCCATCCTGAGGTGAAGAAGATGCACGCAACATTGAGAAAGTTGTAATTAGAGGGGACTACGGAGAGACGTAGCTCATTTTGTGTCACATTTTTTATAGTTTCAGAAGGTGAAGGTTGAGCATCAACACCCAGCTAGCCTTCTCTTTCCTCATGCCATACTCGAGTGGAAATGGGACACCATTTCCATGGATTTAATAGATGGGTTAGCGATGTTGAAATACCACCATACCGCCATCATGGTAACGGTGGATAAATTGAAAAAAGTGGATCACTTTTATCCGGTGAAGACCACCTACACAGCTAGTGCAGTGGCATGCGTATACCTTGATGATATTGTCAGATTATATAGGATTCCACTAAAGATCATTTATGACCTCGATCCCTTGTACACTTCTCACTTCTAGACTACCATGTACCATAATTTGAGATGAAGATAAACTCCAATATAACTTATCACCCTGATACAAATGGATAAACAAAGCGGGTGAATCATATCTTAGATAACATTCTTAGGATGTATGCCATGGACCATCAGTAGAGGTGGGAGGAGTATTTTTATTTGGTGGTGTTTTCCTACAATAACATTTTTATTAGTTCAATAGGCATGGATCCTTTCCAGGAACTGTATGGAAGAGATTACAGGACATCGCTAAGTTGGGACAAGTTTTAGGGCATGATTTATCTTGGGTTGGCTTTACTACAGGATATGGAGTAGTAGGTTGTTATGGTTAGGTAGAGATTATAGGTGGCTCGGGATGGCAAGAAGAAGTATGTGGATCAACATAGGAAAGATCATAGTTTTGTGGTGGGGATGAAGGTGTTTCTTCATATCAGTCCTCATAAGAGCCCTATATGTTACAGAAAAGGCTCTAAGCTTAGTCCTAGTTTTGTGGGTCCATTTGAGATCTTGGAGCGTATCGGTCCTTTAGCATATCATCTAACTGTTAGGTTGTGGAGCCTATTTTCATGTGCAAAGTGTTGAAGACTATACACTAAGAGTAATGTACACTTTTCATGTATCGTCACCGAGGTTTAGGGGCCAGTGGGCCCCGAGCGGGTGTCCAGGGCCGGAAGGCCCTAGTAGCAAGGGTTTAGGGTCATAGCCCCCAAATTTATTTTTTTTGGGCCTTAAAACATTCCCGATATATCGGGAAACATGATTTTCTCATATGGGTGAGATTTTGACCCATAGGTTTATGGGATGGTTTTTGCCCATGGTTTTGATACCCATGGTTTTGTAAAATTGCTTAAGCAGTTGTCTATTTATTTGGTTTTATGCATATGATAGAGGTATGAAAAACATTACAGATGTGCTTTGAATTCGGGTGTGAATTCTATAGAGTTTGTTGAGCATAGCTCCAAATAGATCTGGGTATTGTATTGAGAGAGTGGTGGCTTGTAATAAAATTTGAGCAAGTGATTCTTGGTCGATGTAGCCAAACTTGGGTGAATCACATTAAATACTATCTCTTTATGTTGTGTTATTTTATTCTACAAATTTTTGAGATCTGTAATATTTTATGCATATTAGTTTCTCTTGTTGCGATTATGTGAGGATTATTCTACATATTTGATCCCTTATTTCCTAACAATTGGTATCAGAGTCTGGTTTGGTTTGTTAAAGTGTTAAATCATAGGGAAATTTTTATCTTGAGTGGGAGCTATGGAAGATGATGGAAGATCTAGGGTTGATAAATTCAACTGGAAGAATTTTAGTCTTTGGAAGATTTACCTTTATCGAAGGATCTTTATACTCCGTTGTTTGAGAAGGTGAACAAACCCTCGAGCATGATAGATGCAAAATGGGATTTACTGTATAAGAAGGAACTTGGGACAATCCAACTATGTCTTGCATCTTCGGTATTATTTAATGTTTCAAAGGAAAAGACTACAAAATAACTGATGGATGCATTAGGGAAGTTGTATGAAAATCCCTCTACCTCTAATAAGATATTTTTAATGAAAAATTTGTTTAATATGAAGATTTCTCGAGAATGGTTCAAAGGCACATCATCTAAATGATTTTAATATGGTTGTAAATATGGTTGTAAATATGCTAGCTTTGGTTATAATAGAATTTTATGAAGAAGTTAGGGATTTATTAGTTCTCAGTGCTCTTTAACTGAGAGTTAGAATAGCCTAGTAATGGTGGTAAGCAACTCGGTTCTTGCTAAGTCAAAGTTGAAGTTTGAGGATGTTGTAGGGGTGATTCTAAGTGAGGAAATGTGAAGAAAAAGCTCTAGTGAATCATCTACTTCAGGGAATGCTTTAACAATGGAAACTAGAGGGAGACAGAAGAATAGAGGAAACCATGGAAAATCAAAGGATCAGTGCAAGGTCAAAATCAAAGAGCAAGATATTATACTAGCACTATGGAAAGTCTAGGCATGTAACAAAGGACTCGTTAGGAGCTTCGGGACAAGAAGAAACAATAGGAAAAAACAAGGAGGAAAATGTGGCAACGGGTAAATGTATGTCAGATGCTTTGATTCTTTCTTTGCACAATATTACTGAATCTTGGGTTTTAGATTCGAGGACTTCTTTCCATGCTTCTCCACATAGGCATTATTTTGTTGATTATGTTCAAGGAGATTTTGGGCATGTTTTTCTTAGTGATGATGATCCTTATAGCATAGTTGGAAAAGGTTCTATTCACGTTAAGATGTAGAATGGGAATACTTGGCTATTGAAGGATGTCGATATGTGCCTACATTAAAATAGAATTTGATATCACAGGGTAGTTGGGAAGTGATGGTTGTACTCTTGTGATATTTATATCGTAGACTCTTGGAAGGTTACCAAGGGTGCTCTTGTGGTGGTATGAAGTAAGAATGTTGGAACCTTGTATTTAACCACTTATAGCACTAATGTTTGTAATCTTGTGACTTGATAGATACGACATTGTGGCACTATAGGCTCAGTCATATGAGCCATAAGGGCATGGAAATCATAAAGAAGGAATTACTTGATATACGAAACAAGTTTTGAGTTCTGTGAGGATTGCATTTATGGGAAACAAAAGTGAGTAAGGTTTCTCAAGGTTGGACCTATAAAGAAAGAG